>JAODAL010018263.1:0-75230 GCA_025379985.1 Phyllomedusa bahiana
AAGGATCGCTGCTTTTTTTAGGCTAAGATTTTGCAAAAATAAATCCTTGTGTCCTTTAAAACAGTGTCCTACATTCCTAGATATCCCCTATTTTTATGGGCTGCTCAGCCCCTCAGGTCCACTATAGCTACAGACCTGTTCAATCTCTCATGATAGGCTACCAGCACTGGTCGCTATAGCTACAGACCTGTTCTATATCTCCTGATAGGCTACCAGCACACGTTGCTATAGCTACAGACCTGTTCAATCTCTCCTGATAGGCTGCCAGCGCTGGGTGCTATAGCTACGGCTGTTTTATCTCTCCTGATAGGCTGCCCCCACTGGTTGCTATGGGCTACAGGCGTGTTTGATCTCTCCTGATAGGCTGCCAACACTGGTCGCTATAGCTACAGGCCTGTTCTATCTCTCCTGATAGGCTGCCAGCACTGGTTGCTATAGCTACAGGCCTGTTTGATCTCTCCTGATAGGCTGCCAGCACTGGTCGCTTTAGCTACAGACCTGTTCGATCTCTCCTGATAGGCTGCCACCTCTGGTCGCTATAGCTACAGACCTGTTCAATCTCTCCTGATAGGCTGCCAGCACTGATCACTATAGCTACAGACCTGTTCTACCTCTACTGATCGGCTGCCAGCACTGGTTGCTATAGCTACAGACCTGGCTTCTACTGCAGCCTAGGAACCAATAAAACAGGACCGAGGTAAGAGGAATCGATGTAGTGAGACAACCCCTTTAAAGGAGCATTCCCGTTTCATTAATTAGCTTTAAAAATGTGGGCAAAGGTAAATGAAGACCATTAACAAATACATTGCTCTTCTGATTTTGCTTCTCTTCAGAGTTAGGTGTAAATTTTATCTCTTGCTTTTGTCCATAAGCTTCCCTAGTTACCGGCCACCTCTCTCTGCTCTTACAGTCTGCAGCAGTGGTCGGGACGTCACTTCATTGGGGCGTTTTGGGGGTGAGCTGCTCCCATGTAGTGCGTCGCTCTGCGGTCATGCACCCTCATAGTCGCTGTTCACCTCTTGCTTCAGTTACATGTGGTGCTCTGCAGTTTCCATGTTGCACATTTGCAGTGACGCCATTCTCCACTCCCGATACTTTCACCACATTTGGGTCAGGAAGATTCATGCCAGTAATGACCATTCATAGACCTGGGCGCAGACCGAGGCCCCGTGACTTGTGTCGAGGCTCGGAGCCCCCCACTGTGAATGAATGACGGAGCGGAGCGTGTGCCGCCTGCCGTCCCTACACCGAGGAATGTTCTGCGGTGACTGATGTGGAGGGCGGAGCAGCCTCTGTAATTGGGGATTTACTAACTAGGGGCGCAGTAATAAGGTTTGAGATTGATTTTGCAGTTCTGAGTTTTCAGTATATTTTTCCCATTTATCTCCACTTCTTTCCCGACCGTCAGATATATTTCATCCTGGCGTGAAGCTTAATAAACTTGTGATCCTGCTGGGAGAGCGGAGAGTAACATAGTGTGAGATATGCAGCTCCTCTTCCTTTTCTTTTCCTTGCACTTGCTTCTTAGCCCGAACCAATGCCCATCTGTCCGGTCCAGTGCTTGCCCAACACTTGCCTGTCCGCCCCAATGCGTGCCGTTCCGCCCTGGCTTAACTCCTTTCTTACCAGCCCAAGGCTTGCCCAGTCTAATGCTTGTCCCTCTGTCACTCGGTCTACCCATTGCCCATCTGCCACCCAGCCCAACGCTTGCCTAGCCCGAACCAATGCCCATCTTCTCAGCCCGATGGTTGCCTGACACTTGCCTGTCCGCCCCGGCCTGACGTCTTCCTTTCTTGCTAGCTCAGGGCTTGCCCAGCCCGATACGTGCCCGTTGGCCACCCCAGCCCGACACTTGTCCGTCTGCCTCTGCCCAACGTCTTCCTTTCCTACTAGCCTAGGCGTTGCCTGGTCCGACTCTTGCCCATCTGCCACCTGGCCCAACACTTGCCTAGCCCGAACCAATGCCCGTCTGCCCAGCACAGTGGTTGCCCGACACTTGCCCGTCTGCCCAACCCAACACTTGCCTGTCCGCCCCGGCCCGACGTCTTCCTTTCTTACCAGCCCAGGGCTTGCCTGACCCAACGCTTGCCTGTCCACCGCCCAGCCCAACATTTGCCTAGACCGAACCAATTCCCGTGTGCCCAGCCCAGTGGTTGCCTGACACTTGCCCGTCTGCCCAACCCGACCCTTGCCTGTCCGCCCCGGCCTGACGTCTTCCTTTCTTGCGAGCTCAGGGCTTGCCCAGCCCGATACGTGCCCGTTGGCCACCCCAGCCCGACACTGGTCCGTCTGCCTCTGCCCAACGTCTGCCTGTCTTACTAGCCTAGGCGTTGCCTGGTCCGACTCTTGCCCATCTGCCGCCTGGCCCAACACTTGCCTAGCCCGAACCAATGCCTGTCTGCCCCAGCGCAGGGCTTGCCCGGCCCGACGCTTGCCCGGCCCGACGCTTGCCCGTCGGCCGCCCCAGCCTGACACTTGTCCGTCTGCCTCGGCCCAATGTCTTCCTTTCTTACCAGCCTAGGGCTTGTCTGGCCTAGCGCTTGCCCCGTCGCCACCCGGCCCAACACTTGCCTAGCCCAAACCCAATGCCGTCTCCCAGCCCAGTCGTTGCCCGACACTTGCCCGTCTGCCAACCCGACACTTGCCTGTCCGCCCCGGCCCGACGTCTTCCTTTCTTACCAGCCCAGGGCTTGCCTGACCCAACGCTTGCCCGTCCACCGCCCAGCCCAACATTTGCCTAGACCGAACCAATTCCCGTGTGCCCAGCCCAGTGGTTGCCTGACACTTGCCCGTCTGCCCAACCCGACCCTTGCCTGTCCGACCCGGCCCGACGTCTTCCTTTCTTACCAGCCCAGGGCTTGCCTGTCCCAACACTTGCCCAACATTTGCCTAGCCCGAACCAATGCCCGTCTGCCTGGCCCAGTGGTTGCCTGACACTTGCCCGTTTGCCCCAGCCCAATGTCTTCCTATCTTACCAGCCCAAAAGCTTGCCCACCCACCGCCCTGCCAAATGCTTGCTCGCCCATCGCCCGTCCCAATGCTTGCCTAGCCGAAACCCAATTCCCGTCTGCCCGGCCCTACCTGTTCCTTTCTTACCAGCCCTACTCTTGCCCGTCCACCACCCACCACCTTGGTACATTTTAACCCTTTCACCCCTTATTACTCCGTCACACCTATATTCCCCATGAGCTTTGTTGAGTTACAGGTAACAATTAGGAGGTCTCCTTCACAAGCTGCGGGTGACCTCTGCCCAGTGTGAGGCCATGGTGTCTCCTGCTTTCGCCCGTCTCCTCGCCCGCTTGTTTCTTAATTGCTTGTTCAGGTCCGTTGTTTATTTGCTCTTGTTACAGAGAAGAATCTGTTTTCTTCTTCTCCTTTCTAAAGACTTCATTAGGCTCCTGCACGTTGTAATATGCAGCGGCCCCGGGGTGTCCTCCGCTCCTGCTATAATACTATTAACCATTTGGGCCCTCCGCCGCCTCCCACCAGTGCTATTCCTCTTGTGCTTACAGCTGCTTGTACACAGAATGACATACTGTAAATGAGCGTTTGTAGCCGGCGGCTCCACAGCCCCGGTCACCGCTGTCATAACTCAGACCTTGGCACCCGCTCTCGCGGCGCTGCATACACTGATTAAATCTGCATGAAGCGACTCCATCGCAATCTTCTGCTCTTATTTATTTTGGTCACTTATTTCATTTTCTGACCTTTTCCGGAAGGTTTATTTATGCTGCCGCCAGCACATTACAATGGGGGAGATGGATCGGGGGGTTGTGTCGGGAGCCTCGGAGGCATTGCGCCTCTTGGGGACATTGGGTCTGTTCTTCTGCGACACTTTATAGAGAGTTCTTGATGAATTGGGGTTGTGGGTGGTTTCCTTGGGTTGGGTTATACATGGCATTGGCTTTTTGGTAATGTTAGATTTAACATTTTGGGAGCCTTCGAGGCATTGCGGTTCTTCGGGAGGTTGGGTCAGATCTTCTACGACACTTCGTAGAGAGTAGATGATGATTTGGGGTTGCCTAGGGAGGGTAATACATGGCATTGGCAGTAAAAGATAGATCGGGGGTTTGTTTCAGAGTCTTGGAGGCATTGTGGTTCTTCAAGATGTTGGGCCTGTTCTTCTGGTACACTTCATAGAGAGTAGATGATGAATTAGGGTTGTAAGTGCTTACTTAGGGTAGGGTAATACATGGCATTGACAGTGGAAGATAGATCGGGGGTTTGTTTCGCGAGCCTCGGAGGCATTGCGGTTCTTAGGGACGTTGGAGCTGTACTTCTGCGACATTTTGTAGAGAGTATAGGAGGAATTGGGGTTGTGGGTGCTAAACTAGGGAGGGTAATACATGGCATTGGCATTATAAGATACAGTGGGGGTTTGTTTTGGAGCCCTGGAGGCATTGTGGTTTTTCAAGACGTTGGGCCTGTTCTTCTGGTACACTTCGTAGAGAGTAGATGATGAATTAGGGTTGTAAGTGCTTACTTGGGGTAGGGTATTACATGGCATAGGCAGTGGAAGATAGATCAGGGGTTTGTTTCAGGAGCCTTGGAGCCATTGCAGCTCATCAGGATGTTGGGCCTGTCCTACGACACTTTGTAAAGAGTAGATGATGAATTGAGGTCGTAGACTCTTATCTAGAGTATGGTAATACATGGCATTGGCTGTATAAGATAGATTGGGGGTTTGTTTCGAGAGCCTCGGAGGCATTGAGGTTCTTCAGGACGTTGGGCCTGTTCTACAACTCTTTGTAGAGAGTAGATGCTGAATTGGGGTTGTGGGTGCTTACCTCGGGTAGGGTAATACACGCCATTGGCTGTTTAAGGTAGATCGGGATTTTGTTTCGGGAGCCTCGGAGGCATTGCGGTTCTTAGGGACGTTGGGTCTGTTTTTCTGCGACACTTTGTAGAGAGTACATGATGAATTGGGGTTGTGGGTGGTTAACTAGGGTAGGGTAATACATGGCATTGGCATTATGGCAATGTAAGATGGAACATTTTGGGAGCCTTGGAGCCATTGCAGTTCTTCAGGACGTTGGGGCTGTCCTACGACACTTTTTAGAGAGTAGATGTTGAATTGGGGTTTTAGGTACTTAGCTAGGGATGGGTAATACATAGCATTGGAATTATAAGATAGATCGGGTGTTTGTTTCGGGAGCTTCAGAGGCATTGCGGTTCTTCAAGATGCTGGGCCTGTTCTGCAACACTTTGTAGAGAGTATGATGAATTGGGGTTGTGGGTGCATACCTCGGGTAGGGTAATACATGGCATTGGCATTATGGCAATGTAAGATGGAACATTTTGGGAGCCTCGGCGCCATTGCAGTTCTTCAGGACGTTGGGTGTGTCCTAGGACACTTTGAAGAGAGTAGATGAGGAATTGGGGTTGTGGGTGGTTAACTAGGGTAGGGTAATACACAGCATTGGCAGTATAAGATAGATCGGGGGTTTGTTTTGCGAGCCTCGGAGGCATTGAGGGTCTTAGGGACGTTGGAGCTGTACTTCTGTGACATTTTGTAGAGAGTACAGGAGGAATTGGGGTTGTGGGTGGTTACCTAGAGTTGGGTAATAAGTGGCATTGGCATTATGGCAATATATTTTGGGAGCCTTGGAGCCATTGCAGCAGTTCAGGACATTGGGCCTGTTCTTCTGCGATTCTTTGTACAGAGTAGATGATGAATTTTGGTTGTAGATACTTAGCTAGGGGTAGGGTAATACAATGCACTGGCAGTATAAGATAGATCGGGGGGTTGTTTCAGGAGCCTTGGAGCCATTTCAGTTCTTCAGGACGTTGGGCCTGTTCTACGACTCTTTGTAGAGAGTAGATGAGTAATTGGGGTTGTAGATTCTTACCTAGGGTTGGGTAATACACGGCATTGGCAGTATAAGATAGATCGGGGGGTTGTTTCGGGAGCCTCGGAGACATTGCGGTTCTTCTGCGACACTTTGTAAAAAGGACTAGATGAACTTGGGTTGTTTGCTCATCTAGAGTAGGGTAATACACATCATTAGCATAATGGTAATTTAAGATAGATCGTGGGGTTGTTTCCGGAGCCTCAGAGGCATTGCAGTTCTTTAGGCTGTTGGGTCTGTTCTTCTGTGACACTTTGTAAAGAGTACGTGATGAATTGGTTGTGGGTGCCCCACTACGGTAGGGTAATACACAGTAATGGCAATGTGGCAATAGAAGATTAGACTGGGCAATTTTCCTTTGGAGAACCTTGAAATCATTAGTCATTGCTGTAGAACCGGCCACAGCCTGAACAGGAAGTGGGAATCTGAAGCTGTAGAACCACCCACAGCCTGAACAGGAAGTGGGAGCCTGAAGCTGTAGAACCGCCCACAGCCTGAACAGGAAGTGGGAGCCTGAAGCTGAAGTACCACCCACAACCTGAAGAGGAAGTGGTGGCCTGAAGCTGTTGAACCACCTATAACTTCAACAGGAAGTGGGAGCCCACAGCTGTAGAACCGCCCACAGCTTGAACAGGAAGTGGGAGCCTGAAGCTGAAGTACCACCCACAACCTGAAGAGGAAGTGGTGGCCTGAAGCTGTAGAACCACCTACAGCCTGAACAGGAAGTGGGAGCCCAAAGCTGTAGAACCACCCACAGCCTGAACAAGAAGTGGGTGCTTGAAGCTCTAGAACCGCCTACAGCCTGAACAGGAAGTGGGAGCCTGAAGCTGGAGAACCGCCCACAGCCTGAACAGGAAGTGGGAGCCTGAAGCTGATTGTGAAGAGAAGGTTCTGTGAAACAGCCTGATGAGAAAACCCCTTTAAGGTAAGATAATACACATTACTGAATCTGTCAGCTGGGTGTTACCGTTCCAGGGATGTGTCCCTACACGCACTGATTGGACATTGTCACACTGTACATGAGCACATTCCATGATAGAAGCAGTAATACATTTCTAGGGGGGATAACGGAAGACCCACACAACACAGAAGCTTATGGGGAGAGGCTCTAGAATTGGGAAACCTGAGTATGTACTAAGACATCCCTGTCAGGAAGGTTTCGTTGTTCTCTGTTCGGGTTTTGACACAATTTTGCATTTTCAAGCCCGGGTCCTTCTCCCGTGCGTCACGCGACTGGCAGGTAACACGGCCGCGGTGTAATTACTTTATGCGCAGGCCCGCGGTGGAGACGTGATATTTAGACCTTGTCAGTTGACCGTGCGCCCGCCGTCTCGCCCCATTAGGTCGGTGGCACACGGCAGCCTTGTTTATTGGCTTTAGAAGCTTTACAACTACACAACCTGCCGCGTCGCTGCCATGACCGTCCCTGTCTGGCTGAGAGGTAACGAACCATGGGCTGCCGTAAATTGAAAAATTGAGTCTCAAGGTAGATTCGTGTTTATTATGTTAAGTGGAGACAAGGGCCATCTTTTCCGTTGGGCACACTAGGCAGTTCCCCGGGGGCCCCACCAGTGTGGGGGGCCCAAGTGGTGTATGCATGTCACAGGAATACAAGAAACATTCCCTGGATCCCTTGGTTGGCTTTGCTTATTTAATTGTTTGTGTGTTTTTAGGATGTGCAAACAGTTAACCCCTTAAGCCAAACGCCTGAAAAGTATATTAATGACCTGAATTTTTTTTTTAGTTTTTGCCTCCTCGCATTTCAACTGTTGTAACTTTTTTTATTTTTTCAATGATGCAGTTGTGTGAGGCTTCGTCTTATTCGAGACGATTTGTACTTTATGGGGGAATAGTTTAAGGTCACTTATAAATAATTGCAGAATTTTTTTTTTTTTTTTTTTTTTTACACCATTCACATTTCACACTTAATAACTTGTTAGATTAATTCTACAGGTTATTACGGTCGTGTGGATACCAAATATTTGTAGGGGTTTTTGTGTATGTAATTTATGCACAATTATTTTGTATTAAATATTATTTTTAATTTTATTACTTTTTTGATTTTTTTTTTTTTCTTTACATTTTTCTGGGGTTTTTTTTTACTTTTTTTTTTTACTCCCATGAAGGGAGAACCGTTTAAAAAAATTTTCTACACTTAGTAATGTATTAGCATATTCATACATGCTAATACATTCTAATCATTTGACACAGGCAGTAATCTAGAGGACAGCCCACAGGTGCGCTGATCATAGCTTCATTAACAGACAGCTCTGGGCCACTCAAAAGAGTGCTCCCGGTGCTGACTAGTTGCAGCCCGTTCCCCGAGCTACTACGCGTCGGGCTATGGATCACCTTTTTCAATCAAAGGGTTTTAAAGCACCGGGGTTGTCGAGAAGGATATACCTCCGCACAACCCGATGTCTGCAGGACAATGGCTTGGGATACGGGGCTGTGTTAAGTACACGCCCCCAGATCTACTCGGACGCAAGCTAGCGCGGCGCCCGGGCGCCGCAAACTCCAGTGTCTGCAGCGACGCCAAAAGATGTCACTGCAGACGAACGACCCGCACCAGCCGACGTCTAAAGTCGGTGGGCAGTCGTTAACGGGTTAAAAACCATAGCGGAGAAGGGAGCCAGAGGCTCCCTGCCCTGCAAGATAGTCTTGTAGGCTGCCAGTGTCCAGGCATAAGTGGCGTGAATATATCGGTGTGCTTGAGGGGGAATCGAGGCATGGTCAAGTGGGATGTGATGTATTTGGGCAGGGCCCACTGCATGGCTGTGACCAAGGGCACATAATTCTGTTAAGACAGCTCTGAGTGGAGACCAATGGCCGGTACGGAATATGTTATGTTGGAGAACAAATCCTAGCTTATATTTTAAAGAAGACCCGTGACCTCTCCTGCCAGGTCTGTTCGAGTAAATCCTTGTATTCTCTGTGAAATAACAATCCTGGAGCATCTTCTCTTCTAGTAATGTATTACTGAATTGGACAGATGGGTGTTAACATTCCAGTTTTCCAAGAGGCGTGACCCCAGATGGAGAACACCCAGTTGACAGATTCAGTAATAGATTTCTAAGAGGAATACAAATAGAAAGACTGTTCCCTCTCTTATGGGCTGCCAGCCTCAGGTTCATATAGCTACAGACCTGTTTAATCTCTCTTGATTGGCTGCCAGCACTGGTTTCTATACTACAGACCTGTTTTTCTCTCTCCTGATAGGTGCCAGTACTGGTAGCTATAGCTACAGACCTGTTTGATCTCTCTTGATTGGCTGCCAGCACTGGTTTCTATAGCTACAGACCTGTTCTCTCTCTCCTGATAGGCTGCCAGCACTGGTTGCTATAGCTACAGACCTGTTCAATCTCTCGTGATAGGCTGCCAGCACTGGTTGCTATAGCTACAGACCTGTTAAATCTCTCCTGATAGGCTGCCAGCTAGGGTTGCTATAACTAGAGACCTATTCTATCACTCCTGATAGGCTGCCAGCACTGGTTGCTATAGCTACACACCTGGTTTCTACTGCAGCCTAGTGGAAGCCAGTAAACACGTCCCTGAAATTAAAGTGAAGCAAAGAAAACAGGACTGAGGAAAGATGAATAAGTGTAGTGAGACAACCCCTTTAAGCCTAAAGCATCATGGTAGTCGGCATTGACAGCAGTGATTGCTAGTTGATCATATCTGTTGCCCTACAGCCATCGTGTGATAGCCATGTTTTTAGCAGCCTGTTGCGTTCCAGTGCATCATCCATGGGCATAATCTACATTGTGCCATATAAAACTACCACCAGGTCAACTTCAAAATGTAGTGACACCCTGAATATTGATGGTATATGCCAGGCCGCGGGGGTAAAGGAGGGATCGAAAAGGGCATAATCCTTCTAAGGCACACACCCAGGCCCCCCACCGCCTAATTAGCAACATGGGTGTGACCAGGGTACACTGCTCCATAGCTCAATTTCATACTCGCCCCTCACTCAGGCTGCACTTTTAGCTCCACATGTACCTCCAGATGGTGAATACCCCCAGAAACACCGCCACCCCCTTTAAGAGATTAAAAAGACTCAATGCTACAGGTTACATGCATCAGCAGCCACTCAAACTCTCATAGTTTCGCTTATTGCCCTAACGAACCCCGAATATCTTTGTAGAGCTTTAGGCTTTAATTTAAAGATACAGTGCTTAGTTACAAAAAATACAAAATAAAAGACATACATAAAAAAAAAGTGCACAACAGTAAGGTGCAAGGTACCCAGAGAAGCACAGGTAGAGGACAGACCTACACTCCTGCTTCTAACATTTGGTCTGTCATCCAAAGGTGTTTTTAAGAAACTGCTGCACCCCCACAGCCCCCTCTTTTTATGTAAAATGTATAATCACATGCAGGGGACACTTAGGGGGCCATAGTTCCAGCTTGTGTCATAATGCCTGCTAGCTATCTCCTAGCCAGAAATTGCGACTGCTGAGTTTCCAAGCATAAATTTCACCAAGCCAGGCATGCCAAATATGAATATGACAGATTAATAGTTTGGGACGGTTTTCCATCCTCGCATTTGATATAGGAGCAGTGGTTGGGTTCCTTTTCCATAATCTTATGAGTCAGTTATGGGAAACTTTGATTACATGTTTATAATGTCTCAGCTAGTTACAAAGAAGCTAAATATGCTACTAACTGTTATAGAACCACCTATGTCCTGAGAAGACTGTCTTCTATATCTCCATGTGCCCGATTTTTGTAGATCCCGGTGTTGGTTTCCTTTAAGACTGGGCCTGAGGACAGGATGAGATATGTCATGGTAGTTCTTGTGCCATTGAATGACTTCAGTGAGGATTCTCTTCTGTGTCTGCAGTTTTGTTTTAGTTGCTCTCTTGCGTCCTATAAAGAATGAACGGTTTTATATGTTTGTTTGATTCTTCCGTTGCCTCATCAGCACCCATTTCCTGCCCGCTCCCGCGCGCCAGACGATGCGGCTCTAACATGGCACCGAGGAATCCTTATTGACAGTCTGTTTTGTTTATGGCACCAATTACAACTCTCATTTACATGAATGTAGTAAAATTAAGCCGCGCCAAGCAAGAAAACGGTGCCAAGATCCTTCCTAAACGCGCCCGTGATCGCTGCCTGGAACGGCTGCCAGAGATTCGCTGATCAGCAAGAGACGTTATCGGGGCAGGAAGGGGTCGTGCTCCATCTCTCTTTGCTATTCGGTATAAGAGATGTGAAGACTTTTGCAAGGGGCTCGTCAAGGTGCCAGAGCGGTGGTTGCTGCAAGGGGCACGTCAAGGTGCCAGAGCGGTGGTTGCTGCAAGGGGGGTCAAGGGCCAGAGCGGTGGTTGTTGCTACAAGGGGCACGTCAAGGTGCCAGAGCGGTGGTTGTTGCGCAAGGGGGTCTTTAAGGGGTTTTCCAGAGCGGGGTTGCGCAAAAAGGGGCCGTAAAGGGCCGAGCGGGTGGTTGTTTTTCTACAAGGGGGACGTCAAGGTGCCAGAGGGGGTTTTGCTGAAGGGGCTCGTCAAGGTGCCAGAGCGGTGGTTGTTGCTGCAAGGGGCACGTCAAGTGCCAAGCGGGGTTGTTTCTGCAAGGGGCCGTCAAGGGGCCAGGCGGGGGGTTTTTACAAGGGGCCCGTCAAGGTGCCCCGAGCGGGGGGGGGTTGCTGCAAGGGGCACGTCCCAAAGGGGCCAAGCGGTGGTTGTTGCACAAGGGGAGTAAGGTGCCGAGGGTGGTTGTTTTTGCAAGGGGCACGTAAGGGGGCCAGAGCGGTGGTTGCTGCAAGGGCACTCAAGGTGCCAGGCGGGTTGGTGCAAGGGGCACGTCAAGGTGCCCGAGCGGTGGTTGTTGCAAGTGGCACGTCAAGGGGGCCAGAGCGGTGGTTGTTGCGCAAAGGGGCACGTCAAGGTGCCAGAACGGGGTTATCGCAGAGGGGCATGTCAAGGTGCCCAGAGCGGAGAGATTGTTGACTGCAAGGGGCACGTCAAGGTGCCAGAGCGGTGGTTACTGCAAGGGGCACGTCAAGGAGCCCGAGCGGTGGTTGCTCCAAGGTGCACGTCAAGGTGCCCGAGCGGTGGTTGTTAAAAGGGGCACGGCGAGGTGCCAGACCGGTGGTTGTTGCAAGGGGCACGTCAAGGTGCCAGAGCGGTGGTTGTTACAAGGGGCATGTCAAGGTACCAGAGCGGGGGTTGTTGCTGCAAGGGGCACGTCAAGGTGCCAGAGCGGTGGTTGTTGCAAGGGGCACGGCAAGGTGCCAGAGCGGTGGTTGGTACAACGGGCACGACAACGTGCCAGAGCGGTGGTTGTTATGCAAGGGGCACGTCAAGGTGCCAGAGCGGTGGTTACTGCAAGGGGCACGTCAAGGAGCCAGTCCGGTGGATGCTGCAAGGGGCCCGTCTAGGTGCCAGAGCGGTGGTTGTTCCAAGGGGCACGTCGTGGTGCCAGAGCGGTGGTTGCTGCAAGGGGCACGTCAAGGTGCCAGAGCGGTGGTTGTTGCTGCAAGGGGCACGTCAAGGTGCCAGAGCGGTGGTTGCTGCAAGGGGCACGTCAAGGTGCCAGAGCGGAGGTGGTTGCTACAAGGGGCACGTCAAGACTCGGTGCAGACGGTGGTACTGACAAGGGCACGTCAAGGTGCCAGAGCGGAGGTTTGTTGCTGCAAGGGGCACGTCAAGGTGCCAGAGCGGTGGTTGCTGGCAAGGGGCACATCAAGGTACCAGAGCGGTGGTTGTTACTGCAAGGGGCACGTCAAGGTGCCAGAGCGGTGGTTGCTGCAAGGGGCACGTCAAGGTGCCAGAGCGGTGGTGTTTGCTGCAAGGGGCACGTCAAGGTGCCCAGAGCGGTGGTTACTGCAGGGGCACGTCAGGTGCCAGAGCGGTGGTGCTGCAAGGGGCACGTCAAGGTGCCAGAGCGGTGGTTGTTACAAGGGGCACGTCAAGGTGCCAGAACGGTTGTTGTTGTTGCAAGGGGCACGTCAAGGTGCCAGAGCGGTGGTTGTTGCAAGGGGCACGTCAAGGTGCCAGAGCGGTGGTTGTTGCTACAGGGGGCACGTCAAGGTGCCAGAGCGGTGGTTGTTGTTGCAAGGGGCACGTCAAGTGCCAGAGGTGGTTGTTACAAGGGGCACGTCACGGTCCCAGAGCGGTGGTTGCTGCAAGGGGCACGTCAAGGTGCCAGAGCGGTGTGTTGCTGCAAGGGGCACGTACAATGGTGCCAGAACGGTGGTGTTGCTGCAAGGGGCACGTCAAGGTGCCAGAGGGTGGGTTGCTGCAAGGGGCACGTCAAGGTGCAACGGTGTTGTACAGGGGCACGTCAAGTGCCTGAACTGTTGGTGTTGTTGCAAGGGGCACGTCAAGGTGCCAGAGCGGTGGTTGTTGGAAGTGGGGGTCAAGTCAGACGGCATACTTTCGTAGTTGAAGACAAGCCAAAGGTCACCGCAGGCAGCAGACAGGTAGCAAGGCCTGAAAACAAACTGAAGCCTACACTGGGAGTAAAAACATGACAAATAGCTGAGGAACAACAAGGATAAGCACCTAAGATCAGGCATCAAGGTGGGGGATGCATCTATTTAAAGGTGTTTTCTCACTAGGCAGTTTCACAAGCAGTTTTACACTCACTTGGTCTCAGGCTGTGGGTGGTTCTATAGCAGTGATCAGCATATTTCGCTTCTCTGTAACTAGCTGAGACATTACACTGACAAGTTCAGGAGAGCTAATCTTCAGTAAACAAAAGTTGACGGTTTGTGCTGTGAGGACTGAAAACAATTGTTGATCTGTAAACAGAAGCTAATCTTGTTAGAGATCATAAGTTTGCTCCAGAGTGAGGGAGTGAACTCCATCCCTCCATAGTGACATCACTTCCTGCTCTCTGCTTTAAGCAGGTGGCAGAGTTATGGTCAGGTAACCATAGATAACGGTGTGCACTCTCTTCTCATGACTGATGTAAAAACAATAGAAAAAGTCTTCAATTACCTGTCCCTTCTTGTTGAAAGCTAATCTTTGTAGTGAGAAAACCTCTTTAAATCCAATTTGCCGAGCCTTGCAATGTGAATTGAGATTATGCCAACCAATAATTAATCTGTTGGTAACTGGATTATCACAGCATGCTGGGAGTGGTAGTTGGAGATCTGCTGGTTGGTATAACCTAGTATATATAGATACAGAGCATTGTGATGTCATCAGCGGTTACTTCAGGCTCATCATCTGCTTTGAGTGCCAACCACAGCTTCATGCGTCTTTAACCCCTTAACGACCGCCCACCGACTCTTGACGTCGGCTGGTGCGGGTCATTCGTCTGCAGCGGCGTCTTTTGGCGTCGCAGCAGACTTCGGAGTTTGCGCCGCAGCTGCGCTGGAATCGGAACTTTACTACACAGCCCCCGATCCCAGAGCATCTTGTAAGAGCTCCGGGAAGCAAGGGAAACCTCCGCTCCCCGGTGCTTTAATCTTTTGATTGCGGCAGATCGTCACCACAGCGCAATCAAAGGGTTCCCCTGCTCTGTCGGGTGATCGGAACGCCCGGTGACCCGACAGAGCCCAGGGAACGGCTGCACAGTCAGCCCTGGGGACCTAAAGTAGCCCCAGGTCTGTCTGTGTAACAAGCCAGTGACCAGGACAGACTGTGTGCTGTCCTGAACACTGCCTGTGTCAGACTGACACAGATTATAATGTATTAGCATACATGAATATGCTAATACATTACTGAATTGTAAAAAAAAAAAAAATGTAACAGTTCTCCCTTCAGGGGATTTAGAAAAAATAACATAAAAAAAAAAAAAAGAATAAAAAAATAAATAAAATAAAAATAAATCTTTAATACAAAATAATTGTGCATATATTACACACACAAAAAAAATAAGCATATAGGAATAAAATGGCGGACCCGGCCATTTTATTGTCCTGAGTTTTTAATGGTGCGAGGGTCTATCACCCCTGCATCTTTTAAGAATTAAAGACATCTTCCTATAAGTCAGCACCTTGGCTTTCTTTCAAATTCCACGTGCGCCGGGTCCGCCATTTTTATTCCTATATTCTTATCTATCCGGCGTTCATCTGAACACCGGAACAAACGAGACCAGCGGCCGCCGTGATGAGGGCTACGGCACCACAAAGCCCTGCAAGCGCCTATGAGAGTTGTGCCTCTATAATAAGAGCGCAACCTCGGAAGGTAAGCACATCTACCTATTTTTCCAGCTGTTCTCTATTTTTTACTGTCTTCACTATTGTGCGCCCCCTTTGTGTTTTTCTCTTATATCTACACACACAAAAAACCCTACACATATTCGGTATCCACACGACCGTAATAACCTGTAGAATTAATCTAACAAGTTAAGTGTGAAATGTAAATGGTGTAAAAAAAAAAAAAAAAATGTTAAAAAAAAAAAATTTAAAAAAAATTGCTGCAATTATTTATAAGTGAACTTAAACTATTCCCCCATAAAGTACAACTCGTCTCGAATAAAACGAGGCCTCATCCAACTGCGTCATTGAAGAAAAAAAAAAAAAGTTGAAATGCAAGGAGGCAAAAACTAAAAAAATGTTCTGGTCAGTAACTACTTTTCAGGCGTTCGGCTTAAGGGGTAAAAATTGCCGTTTGACTGGTGAGCAATTAATCACTAGCCCGGTGGCATGGGGGCAGGGTGGCATGGGGGCAGCAGGGCAGGGTGGCAGGGTGGCATGGGGGCAGGGTGCATGGGCAGGGGGCATGGTGCATGGGGGCAGGGAGGCAAGGTCGGGGGCAGGGTGGCATGGGGGCAGGGTGGCATGGGGGCAGGGTGGCATAGGGGCATGGATTGCTTTTGAAGGGTATTTTTTATGCGCTTTGTTCCATTACTTCTGTTCTCCCTGCGACGTCTCCGCACAATCGGCCGCGCTTCCCGTGACTTCTTTCTGTGTGTCCCTTTTTTAATTAACTACTGAAGTACAGTCCACAGTACATCAAAGCAAGTGCGGATGTGACAGCGCACGGAGAGGGGCATGAAAGCTTGCCGAACGCGAAACCTAATTACTGGCTAACCTGTTACCCATCACTCCTGCTTCTTCAGCTCCTTCTGTACTCTGCGACTGACAGCTCAGTATTGATTTGCTGCTGGTGGCTAGCGGGACTTACATAAGAATATGCTACGGGGGTAGTCAAATAATGGGAGTGGAGTCTGGCACGGGGGGTCGGGAGTGGAGTCTGGCGCCGGGGGGCGTGAGTGGAGACTGCCGCGAGGGGGGGGGGGGCGCGGGAGTGGAGTCTGGCGCGGGGGGGGCGGGAGTGGAGGCTGGCGCGGGGGGGGGGGGGGTCGGGAGTGGAGTCTGGCGCGGGCGGGGGGGTCGGGAGTGGAGTTCTGGCGCGTTGGGGGGGGGGGGTCGGAGTGGAGTCTGCGCGGTTGGGGGGGGGGGTCGGGAGTGGAGTCTGGCGCGGGCGGGGGGTCGGGAGGGGAGTCTGGCGCGTGGGGGGGGGGGTCGGGATGGAGTCGGGAGTGGGCGGGGTCGGGTGGGGGGCGGGGGGGGGGGTCGGGAGTGGAGTCTGGCGCGGGGGGGGGGTCGGGGAGTGGAGTCTGGCGCGGGGGGGGGGGGGGTCGGGAGTGGAGTGTGGCGCGGGGGGGGGCGGCAGTGGAGTCTGGCGCGGTGGGGGGGGTCGGGAGTGGAGTCTGGCGCGGTGGGGGGGGGGGGGTCGGGAGGGGAGGATGGCGCGGTGGGGGGGGGGTCGGGAGTGGAGTCTGGAGCGTTGGGGGGGGGGGTCGGGGATGGATACTGGCGCGTGGGGGGGGGGGGGTCGGGAGTGGAGTCTGGCGCGTTGGGGGGGGGTCGGGAGTGGAGTCTGGCGCGTTGGGGGGGGTGGTCGGGTAGGGAGTTGGCGCGTTGGGGGGGGGTCGGGAGTGGAGTCTGGCGCGTTGGGGGGGGGGTCGGGAGTGGAGTCTGGCGCGTTGGGGGGGGGGGTCGGGAGTGGAGTCTGGCGCGTTGGGGGGGGGTCGGGAGTGGAGTCTGGCGCGTTGGGGGGGGGTCGGGAGTGGAGTCTGGCGCGGGGGGGGGGGCGGGAGTGGAGTCTGGCGCGGGAGTGGAGTCTGGCGCGCGGGGGGGCCTGCGTCGAGTCTACTAATACTGTACCTAAATAACTGCATGGCAGTAACCTGCTAAAAGTGCTATTGTGGCAGAAAGCGCCTCTTCCGACCTCTGGAACTCTATGTGCCACACTAATGGTCTGCCCACTCCTGTACCTAAATAATACCAAGTGACTGATGCCATAAAAGGTCCCTACTCATAGAGGGATCTACATGGTGGTAAATGAAGTTCTCAAGTTGGGTATTTTCATCGATTCCTATATAAAACAGCGTTGTAGTTCACACACAACAAGGTTTTTCGCGCTTCTTTGGCTGCCGTTTTGGGTGCTGAAAAAGCAGCGTCATGTCAGTTCCTGAAGCATTTTCATAGGAATCAATGGAGAGCTTCAAAACCTCGTCCAAGACCGTGGCGTGGTTTTTTTGGTTCCGTTTTGCCCTGGCTATTGATTTGTATGGGTGTTTCAGAAAGAAAACCATGTTGGAAAACCTTGTCTGAAAAGTTCAGCATTGAGACGAGGTTGACACTGATTTGGAGTCCATTAGTACCACATACCTTATAAAAGCGATATTGTAGCAAAAAGCTCCTCTTCTGACCTCTGGAACTGTATGTGCCACTCTAATGGTAGGTCCACTTCTGTACCTAAATAACTGCATGGCAGTAGCCGAAATAATTTAGGTACAGGAGCGGACCGACCATTAAGTGTGGCAGATAGAGTTCCAGAGGTCAGAAGAGGAGCTTTTTGCTACAATATCGCTTTTATAAGGTTACTGTCATGCAGTTATGTAGGCACAAGAGAAGACATACAATTAGTACCACATCTCATTTGGCCACTGTCATGAAGTTATTTAGGTAAAGGAGGGGGTATACCATTAGGTAATTGCCATGCAGTTTTTTTTTAGGTACAGGAGTGGGCAGACCGTTAGTGTGGCACATAGAGTTCCAGAGGTCAGAAGAGGCGCTTTCTCCTACAATATGACTTTTAGAAGGTTACTGCCATGCAGTTATTTAGGTACAGGAGTGGGCAGACCATTAGTAGTAGATACCATTAGGTTACAGCCATGCAGTTATTTAGGTGCAGGAGTGGGCAGACCATTAGTGGCACATAGAGTTCCAGAGGTCAGAAGAGCGCTTTCTCTACAAATGATTTGGCGCTTCTGCCATGCGTTATTTAGGTGCAGGAGTGGCAGACATTATAGTAGATACATTATTACTGCCATGCAGTATTAGGTCAGAGTGGCAGACATTAGTGTGCCATAGATCAGAGGTCAGAAGAGGCGCTTCTCTACAATATGACTTTTGAAGGTTACTGCCAGCAGTTATTTAGGTCAGGAGGGCAGACCATTAGTAGTAGATACCATTAGGTTACAGCCATGCAGTTATTTAGGTGCAGGAGTGGGCAGACCATTAGTGTGGCACATAGAGTTCCAGAGGTCAGAAGAGGCGCTTTCTCCTACAATATGACTTTTAGAAGGTTACTGCCATGCAGTTATTTAGGTACAGGAGTGGGCAGACCATTATTAGTAGATACCATTAGGTTACTGCCATGCAGTTATTTAGGTACAGGAGTGGGCAGACCATTAGTGTGGCACATTGAGTTCCAGAGGTCAGAAGAGGCGCTTTCTCCTACAATATGACTTTTAGAAGGTTACTGCCATGCAGTATAGGTCATGGCTTATCCAGGTGTGCGTGATGTATGAGCGACCCTGTATGGCATGTGTCCAGCAGGTGTTCAGACCATGAACGGTGCCTTAGAGGGTCACAAGGACCCTCGTTGTCCGTTCCTGATCCGGTACCTTGGTGGCTACTGCCTCCAGACGATAGAAGCCTGTATAATTTATCACATGGCTGCCGACAGTATCTTATCTCTGCTCCTAGTGAAGGTATTTGCTTTGCGAGTCTTCCTTTAAAAAAAAAAAAAAAAAAAAAAGGTAAAAAATGGCTTAAAGAAAGCTTTTCTTCACAGCAGAGCATGAAATCAATGCGGCCCTGTCCTGATAAGATCCCGTCACACTTAATCACGGCTGTCATGGCCGCTCGTCTTCTCTATATTTTTGGGCTAGATCTGCGCCATCAAGTGTTTGCTCTGTAGCGAATGTCATTTCTCTTGAATTCCACTGTCTCCGTGTCTGGCACAAAGCACAAGACGTTTTCCGACGACTTCTCGCTCGTTTTCGGCACCGCTGTCACGGGTCGACTTCTAAGGAGGTTTCTCTAAATCAGACAAATGTCACATTTTATAGTAAATAAAGGATTTAATCTGTTCCTTAAAGGGGTTGTCTCACTACAGGGATCGCTGCTTTTTATGTTAAAGATCTTGCAAAAACAAGTCACTTTGCAATATGTGTCCATTAACAGTGTCCTACCTTTTCCTAGATATCCCCTCTTGTATGGGCTGCATCAGCTCCTCAGGTCGCTATAGCTACAGACCTGTTCCATCTCTCCTGATAGGCTGCCAGCACTGGTTGCTATAGCTACAGACCTGTTCTAACTCTCTTGATAGGCTCCCAACACTGGTCACCATAGCTACAGGATCCTCCTGATGGGCTGCCACATGGCGCTATAGCTACAGACGTTCCCTCTCCGATAGGCCCCCCGCACTGGTCGCTATCTACGCCTGTTTTAACTTTTTTGAAGGCTCCCACATGGTCACCATAGCTACAGACCTGTTTTATCCCTGCTGATAGGCTGCCAGCACTGGTCGCTATAGCTAAAGACCTGGCTTCTACTGCAGCCTAGTAGAAGCCAGTAACCACGCCTCTGAATTCAATATTAACCCAAGAAAACAGGACTGAGGTGAGATGAATTAATGTAGTGAGACATCCCCTTTAAAGGAACACTAAGCGCCCATAAGGTTCACTGCCTGCGTGGCCTCCTAGCATATACAGGTGACTCCTATTTGAATGCAGAGGTCGTAATCTCCTTCTGTACCCCTGTTATAGCGACCAGGTCATAAAAGTGTTACCCCAAATTGTCCAGGCATAACGTGTGCAACCATACATCTGAATGGCCGCCATGTAGTATTACATTTCCTTTGCCATGACTGCAGGATCCGGCTGACCCCATGGCTCCAATCTTTCACCTTTCACATCCGTTTCCACGTCACTTATTCACAATGGCGCCATTTGTCCCCTCACAACACACTTGTACTGCGGAAGCCGCCAATAGTTCACTAAGTGCGCAGTTTCACACATGCCGCCACCCTCGGTCAGAAAGCCAATAACCAGCCCTTTTTGCAACTCTGATAAATCGCCTCTTTTAGCCATGACCGCATCTCCTATGTAAACCTATGCATCTCTACAGCAAATTAGAAACGGGTGCAATTTGTTTTCAAAACAGTATTAACCGTGCATCACATAACAGCGTCTCTCCAATGCAGTACAACCCTGTACAAGCTGCTATATCCTCAGCACCCCCTGCACAGTTGGTATCTCTCAACAGAAAGAATCTCTGCAACATACAGAGCTCTGCTAAGGTGAAAGTAAAATCTGTCCCCCTGTAACACTGAGGTGAGCCCTCTGATTTGATAATGACATCTATTGGAAAAATGTCTTATAATTTCATCTACTATTATACTTTGTGTGGAGGTGATCGGTACCCTTTAAGATAAAGCGCGGTGAGGATGAAGCCCAGTCCTGCAACAGCATATTAAAAACAGGTGCACAGGCTACACATCGGGACCGAATATGTTTAAAATCCTGTCTTTTTTCCAGCATTTATTTTATTGCCAAAACTGTATTAACCGTGCATCACATAACGGCGTCTCTCCAATGCGGTATGCTATTTAGCTGCTGACGCATTTCGGACAGTTCACAAACTGCGCAGTTTCACACATAGCCTGAAAGCCAATAATCAGTCATTTTTGCAACTCTGATAAATCGCCCTTTTTACCCATGAGAACATCTCCTATGTAACCCTATGCATCTCTATAGCAAATTAATAATGGGTACATTTTGTTTTTCAAGACAGTATTATCTGTGCACCACATAACAGCGTCTCTCCAATGCACTATGCGATTTAGCCGCTGACACGTTTCGGACAGTTCACAAACGGCGCAGTTTCACACATACCACCACCATTGGCCCGAAAGCCAATAATCAGTCCTTTTTACATCTCTAATAAATCGCCCCTTTTACCCATGAGAGCATCTCCTATGTAAACCTATACATCTTTATAGCAAATTAGAAACGGGTGCATTTTGTTTTTCAAAAAAGCATTAACCGTGCATCACATAATAGCATCTCTCCAATGCGTTCTGCTTTTTAGCCCCTGGCGCGTTTTGGACAAGAAGTCCTTAGTCGTAGCTCTTAAGACTACTTGTCCGAAACGCGTTAGCAGCTAAACGCAATACCGCATTGGAGAGACGTTGTTATGTGATGCACGGTTAATACAGTTTTGGCAATAAAATAAATGCTGGAATAAAGACAGGATTTTAAACACATTTGGTCCCGATGTGTAGCGTGTGCACCTGTTCCTAATATCCTGTTGGAGGACTGGGCTTCATCCTCACCGCGCTTTGTCTTAAAAGGTACCGATCACCTCCACAAAAACACACAAAGGATAATAGTAGATGAAATTATAAGACATTTTTCCAATACATGTCATTATCATATCAGAGGGGGAGAGATTTTACTTTCACTTGCTTAGTAGAGCTCTGTATGTTGCAGGGATTCTTTCTGTTGAGAGATACCAACTGTGCAGGGGGAGCTGAGTCTCTCATTACGTACACTGCAGCAGGCACAGCACAGTGAGGACGTAGTGTGACAGGGTTTGCAGGCATCTACATTACACTGCTTCTAGTGTTATATCCAGCGCAGACATAGCAGCTCAGAGTTTATCAGTGTGCACATGATGTAGACTTCCTGGCTCCCCCCTGTACAGTGGACTTTTCCAGCTCAGAAGCAGTTACTTTGACACAGCTGTCAACATAGTGATCCATCAAGCGGTCAGGTGCCAACTTGGCCCGACTTCAGAGCGGTCTTAAAGGGTTTTTTTTCAATAACTGAATTACTGGTGAAAGGGTTTGATTTTCCTAATGAAGTATATTTGAGAAAGTGTTTCAGTATTTTTGTCTCCTGTTACTTCATGAGGTTTCCCTGGAGGTGATATGTCCTCTTTAAGGCTTTCATGTGAAGCAGAGCTCTGTATGTTGCAGGGATTCTTTCTGTTGAGCGATACCAACTGTGCAGGGGGAGCTGAGGACATAGCTGCTTGTACAGGGTAATCTGAGTCTCTCATTACATACACTGCAGCAGGCACAGCACACGGAGGACGTAGTATGACAGGGTTTACAGGAATCTACATTACACTGCTGCTAGTGTTATATCCGGCGCAGACATGGCAGCCCAGAGTTTATCAGTGTGCACATGCTGTAGACTTCCTGGCTCCCCCCTGTACAGTGGACTCTTCCAGCTCAGAATCGTGATCCATCAAGCGGTCATGTACCGGCTTGGCCCGACTTCAGAGCGTTCTTAAAGGACCAGCGTTTTTTTCAATAACTGAATTACTGGTGAAAGGGTTTAATTTTTATATGAAATATGTTTGAGAAAGTGTTTGTATTTTATCCTATTACCTCAGGAGATTTCTCTGGAGATGATAGGTCCTCTTTAAGGATTGCACGTCAAGGGTGAGCAGACTATACACACATTCATGGTTTTGTATGCATCTCTATAGTAACAGACTACAAGCAAACCAGTGTAGTCTGATACTACCGTCATACTCTCTTTCAGTTACATTTGGTAGGATAATAGATTGTATGGGTCTTGTAGAAAGGATATGGCTGCAGGGTCTGACTAAAAAGGGTCGGTTTTTGGTCTGTTACCATGGAGACACTGAATAAGAAGACATGGCATCGCATAAAAAGGACAAATTTAAATCAATAAATATTATTCTTCACGTCTTTCCCTTGGTTTAACATCCTATCCTGCGGCTCCTGTGCTTGGAATAGCAAAGTGACACACAGGGTGGTCACCCAACTTTCCAAAGCTTCTGAAGTTTAGGTTAAATTTAGTTTTTTGTTCCCATTCACTGACAACAAGCAGAGATCTTCAAAATTATTCTAAATTGAAACAATGTACAGGCAGTCCCCGGGTTGCGAACGGCACAGGGACTGTAGGTTTGTTCTTAAGTTGAATTTGTATATAAGTCGGAACAACTATATTTATTACATGTAACTCCAGCACAAAAGTATTTTTTTTTAGTTTTGGATAGTGCAGGGAAGGGTTTTTACATTTCCTTTGCTGTCTGTGCCCCTATTAAGAAGATTTTACCTCATTTTCACCTCATGTGCTGCTGTGGCATGCTGGAACTTGTTGTTCCACAGCTACTATTTGCTTTGGAACATAGAACTACAAGTGCCAGCATACTCCATAAGCCTTCGTTGGTAATTAGGGGACAGATGTAAGTTGGAACGGAATGTATATTAGAAAGTTGCAGAACTTTGTAATTAACCTGTGTTCGAAATCTTAATCCCGGATGTTTTCAGCACCTCCTGTGAGAGGTTGGCGGTAACAGCCTGCAGGTGCAGGGGGTAAGATGCTTGTTATGTGTCCTCAGTAAGTGATTACAGATACCAGGTAGACGGTAACCCTCTGGGCACTGTTGATTATCCAGCATCACAACAACCTGTGAGGAGCAGACGGCGAGCTCGTGCTGCAGCTTTATATCAGGTCAGTGACCTCCCCGCAGCACAACGTCTACCAAGTTTATTGTCCTCTCCTGTAAGATTTTGTGATGGTCTCCGCCACCAGCTCTGATTTATCGCCGTATGATGGCTACCAGATCTGCCAGTTTGATAGTCATTACCATTACGATGCTATTAGAGGCTGTCGGCTTGGATTCAGAAGCCTGACATAATCGCGCTCTCCTTCCGATCTGCCAGTGGGTCAGTCTGCACTGCGCTCTCGGTCTGATCTGGCAGTGGAACAGTCTACACTGCGCTCTCGGTCCGATCTGCCAGAGGGTCAGTCTACACAGTGCTCTCCTTCCGATCTACCAGTGGAACAGTCTACACTGCGCTCTCCTTCCGATCTGCCAGTGGAACAGTCTGCACTGCGCTCTCGGTCCGATCTGCCAGTGGGTCAGTCTACACTGCGCTCTCGGTCCGATCTGCCAGTGGGGTCAGTCTCTCACTGGCGCTCTCGGTCCGATCTGCCAGTGGGTCAGTCTACACTGCGCTCTCGGTCCGATCTGCCAGTGGGTCAGTCTACACTGCGCTCTCCTTCCGATCTGGCAGTGGAACAGTCTACACTGAGCTCTCCTTCCGATCTGCCAGTGGGTCAGTCTACACTGCGCTCTCCTTCCGATCTGCCAGTGGGTCAGTCTTCACTGCGCTCTCCTTCCGATCTGCCAGTGAATCAGTCTACACTGCGCTCTCCTTCCGATCTGCCAGTGGAACAGTCTGCACTGCGCTCTCGGTCCGATCTGCCAGTGGGTCAGTCTACACTGCGCTCTCCTTCCGATCTGCCAGAGGATCAGTCTACACTGCGCTCTCGGTCCGATCTGTCAGTGGTTCAGTCTACACTGCGCTCTCCTTCCGGTCTGCCAGTGGGTCAGTCTACACTGCACTCTCCTTCCGGTCTTCCAGTGGGTCAGTCTACACTGCGCTCTCCTTCCGATCTGCCAGTGGGTCAGTCTGCACTGCGCTCTCCTTCCGATCTGCCAGTGAATCAGTCTACACTGCGCTCTCCTTCCGATCAGCCAGTGGACAGTCTACACTGCGCTCTCCCTTTCCCATCTGCCAGTGGATCAGGTCTACACTGCGCTCTCCTCCGATCTGCCAGTGGAACAGTCTGCACTGCGCTCTCGTCCGATCTGCCAGTGGGTCAGTCTACATTGCGCTCTCGGTCCGATCTGCCAGTGGGTCAGTCTACACTGCGCTCTCCTTCCGATCTGGCAGTGGAACAGTCTACACTGCGCTCTCGGTCCGATCTGCCAGAGGGTCAGTCTACACTGTGCTCTCCTTCCGATCTGCTGTGGAACAGTCTACACTGCGCTCTCCTTCCGATCTGCCAGTGGATCAGTCTACACTGCGCTCTCCTTCCGATCTGCCAGTGGAACAGTCTCCACTGCGCTCCTCCTTCCGATCTGCCAGTGGACAGTCTGCACTGCGCTCTCGTCCGTTCTGCCATGAGGGTCCAGTCTACATTGCGCTCTCGGTCCGATCCTGCCATGGGTCAGTCTACACTGCGCTCTCCTTCCGATCTGGCAGTGGAACAGTCTACACTGCGCTCGCGGTCCCGATGCTGCCAGAGGGTCATGTCCTACACTGTGCTCTCCTTCCAGACTGCCATTGGAACAGTCTACACTGCGCTCTCCTTCCGATCTGCATGGATCAGTCTACACTGCGCTCTCCTTCCGAGCTGCCAATGGAACAGGCTGCACTGCGCTCTCCTTCCGATCAGCCAGTGGAACATCTGCACTGCGCTCTCGTCCGATCTGCCAGTTGGTCAGGTCTCACGGCGCTCCCTGCCGATCTTGGCAGTGGAAACATTCCCTACACTGCGCTCTCGGGCCGATCTGCCAGTGGGGTCAGTCTACACTGCGCTCTCCTTCCGTCTCCATGGGTCAGTCTACACTGCTCCTCGCGAGCCGGATCTGCCAGTGGGTCATCTACACTGCGCTCACCTTCCATCTGCCAGTGGAACAGTCTACAACTGGCTCTCCTTCCGGTCTGCCAGTAGGTCCAGTCTACACTGCGCTCTCCTTCCCGATCTGCCATGGGTCAGTCTACACTGCGCTCCTCCTTCCGGTCCTGCCAGGGTCATCTACACTCGCTCTCCTTCCGGTCTTCCAGTGGTCAGTCTGACACAGCGCTCCTCTTCCGATCGCCAGTGGGTCAGTCTGCACTGCACTCTCTTCCGATCTACCAGTGAATCAGTCTACACTCGCTCTCCTTACATCTGCCAGTGAATCAGTCTACAACTGCGCTCTCCTTCCATCTGCCAGTGAACAGTCTGCACTGCGCTCTCGGCCGATCTTGCCAAGTGGGTCCAGTCTACATTAGTGGGCGCTCTCGGTCCGATCTGCCATGGGTCAGTCCTACACTGCGTCTCCTCCTTCCGATCTGCAGTGGAACAGTCTTACACTGCCTCTCGGTCCGATCTTCCCAAGTTCAGTCACACTGCCTCTCCTTCCGATCTGCATGGATCAGTCCACAGCGCGTCTCCTTCCGAACTGCCTGATCAGTCCTGCACTGCGCTCGCCTTCCGATCTGCCAGTGCACAGTCTAGCCACGCGCTCTCGGGTCGCGTCTGCCAGTGGGTCAGTCTACAACTGCGCTCTCGGACCGTTCTGCCAGTGGGTCAGTCACACTGCGTCTCTCCTTCCGATCTGGCAGTGGACAGTCCTACACTGCGCTCTCCTACCGATCGGCCTGGGCAGTCTACACGGCGCTCTCCTTCCGATCTGCCATTGTTGTTGTTTTTGTGATTTTATTTTTTTTTTTTTATTTTGTGATCAGTCTACAACTGCCTTCTCCTTCCAATCTGCCAGTGAATCAGTCTACACTGCGCTCTCCCCGATCTGCCAGTGGAACAGTCCTGCACTGTGCTCTCGGTCCGATCTGCCAGTGGGTCATCTACACTGCGCTCTCCTCCGATTTGCCATGGAACAGTCTGCACTGTGGCTCTCGTCGATCTGCCAGTGGGTCCAGTCAACAACTGCGCCTCCTTCCGATCTGCAGTGGAACACTAACACTGCGCCTCTCGGTCCGATCTGCCATGGCGTGAGTCACACTGCGCTCTCCTTCCGATCAGCCAGTGATCATCTACACTGCGCTCTCCTTCCGAACTGCCATGGATCAGTCACACTGCGCTCTCCTTGCCACGCCATGGAACCCAGTCTGCACTGCGCTCTCGTCCGATCTGGCCAGTGGGTCAGTCTACATTGCCTCTCGGCCGATCTGCCAGTGGTCAGCTATACACTGCGCTCTCCTTCGGATCTGGCAGGGAACAGTCATACACTGCGCTCTCGGCCGATCTGCCAAGGGTCAGTCTACACAGTGCATCTCTTTCCGATCTACCAGTGAACAGTCTACACTGCGCTCTCCTTCCGTCGCAGTGGGTCAGTCTACACGTGCCGCTCTCCTTCCGATCCTGCATTGGGTCATTCTACACTGCGCTCTCCTTACGGTCTGCCAGTGGGTCAGTCTACACTGCACTCTCCTTCCGGTCTTCCAGTGGGTCAGTCTAACACTGCGCTCTCCTTCCGAACTGCCAGTGAACAGTCTACACTGCGCTCTCTTCCGGCGCCAGTAAGGTCATCTACTCAGCGCCCCTCTCTTCCGATCTCCAGTGGGTCGTCCTACACTGCACTCTTCCCTTCCGGTCTGCCATGGTCTGTCTACACTGCACTCTCCTTCCGTCTTGCCAGTGGTCAGTCTACACTGCCTCTCCCGTCCGATCTGCCAGTGGTCAGTCTGCACTGCGCTCTCCGTCCGATCTGCCAGTGAATCAGTCTACACTGCGCTCTCCTTACATCTGCCAGTGATCAGTCTACACTGCGCTCTCCTTCCGATCTGCAGTGTATTCAGTCCCTGACACTGCGCTCTCCTTCCGATCTGCCAGTGGATCATCGACACTGCGCTCTCCTCGCCGATCTCCAGTGGATCAGTCTGCACTGCGCTCTCCTTCCGATCTGCCAGTGGAACAGTCTGCACTGGCGCCTTGGTCCGATCTCCATGGAACAGTCTGCACTGCGCTCTCGTCCGATCTGCCAGTGGGTCAGTCTACACTGCGCTTCTCCTTCGATCGCCAGTGGAACAGTCTACACTGCGCTCTCCTCCGATCTGCCAGAGGATCAGTCTGCACTGCGCTCTCCTTCCGTCTGCCGTGGAACAGTACTGCCACTGCGGCTCTCGGTCCCGATCTGCCCGTGGGTCAGTCTACACTGGGCTCTCGTTCCGTTCTGCCAGTGGGTCAGTCTACACTGCACTCTCCTTCCGAGCTGGCATGGAACAGTCTACACTGCGCTCTCTCTTCCGATCTGCCAGTGGGTCAGCTACACTGCGCCCTCCTTCCGATCTGGCCAGTGGTCAGTCTACACTGCACTCTCCTTCCGAATCCGCATGGAACAGACTACACTGCGCTCTCGGTCCGATCTGCCAGTGAACAGGCTACACCTGCGCTCTCCTTCCGTCTGCCAGTAGGTCCAGTCTACACTGCCTCTCCTTCCGATTGCCAGTGGGTTCAGTCACTCAGCCTCTCCTTCCGATCTGCCAGTGGGCCTGTCTACACGACGCTCTTCCGATCTAGCCGTGAGGTCCTCAACACAGCACTCTCCTTCCGGTCTGCCAGTGGGTCAGTCATCACTGCGAGCTCTCCTTCCGGTCTGCCAGTGGGTCAGTCACACTGCCTCTCCTTCCCGATCTGCCAAGTGGGTCAGTCTACACTGCCTCTCCTTCCGGTCTGCCAGTGGGTCAGTCTACACTGCGCTCTCCTTCCGATCTGCCAGTGGGTCAAAATTGCTTCCAAAATTTACAGTCAAAGTAATTCTAAAGAAATTCAACGTTTTATGTAGATTTAAAGCGTGAGCTGTCTTAAGTACAGTGTGGCGTTCCCCTTTAACTCCATGAGAGTCAGTCAGCCGCTCTTTCCATGGTCTCCGCTGTCTGGTGGCTTTTGATTACCTTGCAAAAACCCACTGAACATTTAATCAGCATTTTGCTTTGCACGTCTTCTGCTGTCGAGAGATTATTTGCGATCTAATAGCCTTGTACGTGACCCGCTCTCCCCTCCTGTACAGCTGGGTATTTAGTGCTACCAGCGCACGGTAATAATGGTTTAATGCCGCTGTTTAAATGCATTGTTCGCTGGACTTGAGTTTCTCAAAGAACTGTAGGCAGCTGATTGTTCTGCCGCATGTATTAATTATGAAGCGGCGTGGCATAGCTGTAGAATCGTAATTGATGCTCAGACATAAGACGATGACTGGTGGCGTTGGGCTCATGTTGAGCGGTCAGGTCAGGGCATAGCCCAGGTGCTGGGTAGCTAAAAGCCCTGAAAATTTGCTACCATTTTAGTTTTCTATTGAGTATTGGCTGTACATATGCCATCTTTGATGTGACAAATGTAGGGAATGCTTACCAAGGTCACCAAAACCTTTAGGACCCAAGCCCAGTTGGTTCTGGTATTTGGAGATGTGCCTCACAATGAGACCACAAGCAAGGCCCTCCTTGGTTGTGGCTTCTGTAGGACAACTTGCAAATGGCGGAACAATGGTTGGGTCATAAAGGCTTTGGTGAAATGCCTTCATCTCCCAAAGTCTATAGCATCTTGGCCCTCCTTGGTTGGGGCATTCTAGTGAGGCACACCTTGGCAAATGCCGGAACCAACTAGGCTTGGGTCATAAAGGCTGTGGTGAAGAATGCCTTCGTCTCCCAAAGTCTATAGCATCTTGGCCCTCGTTGGTTGTGGCCTTCTCGTGAGGCACACCTTGGCAAATGCTGGAACCAACTGGGCTTGGGTCATGAAGGCTTTGGTAAAGTATGCCTTCATCTCCCAAAGTCTGTAGCATCTTGGCCCTCCTTGGTTGTGGCCTTCTTGTGAGGCACACCTTGGCAAATGCTGGAACCAACTGGGCTTGGGTCATGAAGGCTTTGGCGTTTTTGGTAAGCATTCCCTATGTTTGTCACATCAAAGATGGCGTATGCAGAGGGCCTACCATGACAGTCGCCCAAGAGGCCACATACATTTGGAACCTGTACAAGGTTGCAGTTGAGGAACTGATATCGAGTCCGGGCTAGTAAGGTTCAAAATTTTTTTACTGAAAGTAGTCAAATGGGAAGTTGTTCTCTAGCTCTTGGCATACCACAGCCCTTAAAATCCCCCCCAATCCTACAAACCGATCCCCACTGCCTCCATATTGTATTACCGAGATGGTTTGTCTTATCATGCCACCCCATCCTACACACCGGTCCCCACCTGCCTCCATATTGTATTACTGAGAGGGTTTGTCTCATCATGTCCCTTCACTTCACTTCCATCCTGTATTGGCCACCTTCACTGAGAGGACCACCTTTTTTAATGTGGTTGTGGTTGGACATCTCAGAGGTTTACATTGTTCACCACTACCATACTTCACTTCCATCCCGTATTGGCCACCTTGAATGAGAGGACCACCTTTTTTTATGTGGTTTTGGTTGAACATCTCAAAAAGGTTTACACTGTTCACCACTACCATACTTTACTTCCATCCTGTATTGGCCACCTTCACTGAGAGGACCACCTTTTTTTAATGTGGTTTTGGTTGGACGTCTCAAAAAGGTTACATGGGGCTTTCAATCTTCTCATCTTCTGTTATGATCGATCAATGGTCCAAGGCTCAAGATCAGATCCTGTATTGGCCATCTTCACTGAGAGGACCACCTTTTTTAATGTGGTTTTGGTTGGACATCTCAAGAGGTTTACATTGTTCACCACTACCATACTTCACTTCCATCCCGTATTGGCCACCTTAAATGAGAGGACCACCTTTTTTAATGTGGTTTTGGATGGACATCTCAAAGAGGTTTACATTGTTCACCGCTACCATACTTTACTTCTATCCCGTATTGGCCACCTTGAATGAGAGGACCACCTTTTTTAATGTGGTTTTGGTTGGACGTCTCCAAAAGGGTACATGGGGCTTTCATTCTTCTCATTTTCTGTTTTGATCGATCAGTGGTCCAAGGCTCAAAATCAGATCCTGTATTGGCCATCTTCACTGAGAGGACCACCTTTTTTATGTTGTTTTGGTTGGCCAACTCAAAGAGGTTTACATTGTTCACCTCTACCATACTTCACTTCTATCCCGTATTGGCCACCTTAAATGAGAGGACCACCTTTTTTAATGTGGTTTTGGATGGACATCTCAAAGAGGTTTACATTGTTCACCGCTACCATAATTCACTTCCATCCAGTATTAGACACATTGAATGAGATGACCACCTTTTTTAATGTGGTTTTGGTTGGACGTCTCAAAGAGGTTACATGGGGCTTTCATTCTTCTCATCTTCTGTTCTAATCGATCAATGGTCCAAGGCTCAAGATCAGATGTATCCTGCAACCATACGTACCCTCATACTGGTTACAGGGATGGGTGAGGTGGTAGAATTGTAATGCTCTTTTTAGATAATTGAGCAGAACATTTCTGGTCACATTTTTTCCTTTGTTCTCGGCACTGGAGAAAGCATGAGGCGTGCAGGGTTATTTTGTGCAAGGAGGCAGATCTGATTGAGAGTCCTTCTGTGCACTGCGGTGAGTCTAAGCAATAAAGGTGAGATTAAATAGCGTTTTGTGTCCCGGCATTCTGATAATTATACACTATATTACAATTCTTCTTAATCATATTTTCCAGGCGGCTCAGGGGAGCTTGCGTGCCGCACTAGGTTTTTCATCTCCTATAGAGCCTATATTTCACAGCATACCGTGATACGGGCTACATGTAATGTGTGGAAATGAGAAATGCATTGAGGGGGATCAGTTCGGATCGTTACTCTCCATCTTCTCTGTGCTGTGTATTTACTGAATTTTGGGGCCAACACTGCCCCAGTCTATGGCGGAAACTTTTTCCTATAGCATCATAGATGTTGACCTTGGTTAGAAAATTTACTGCATGTAAATTTACTTCTGTTCAACCTGTTTGGATTTAGTGAAAGCCCTTTTTTTATACCGTTGTTGGTCTTTTTGACTAAAAAATGTTTCGGAAGGATCCATTAAAGGGGTTTTGCCACGAAGTGAGTTCCTTACCTCTTATCTGTTCAGGATAGAAGATAAACAAAGCATGCTGAGTCATGAACGGCTGCAGGGGTGAGAGGGAGGGGGCTGAGCAGAGAGCGAGGAAGAAGGGAGAGTCTGCAATGTTTTACTCAAATCATTACATTACAACCAGTGGATTCTCTATACAAAAGACACAGGCTCATTCACTGCTCTTTCTCCCCAGCCACGTGCAAGCTCCTTCATGTTCCCTGACATCAGATAAAAAGTGCAAACAGGCAAGCCCGGCCAGATCAGCTCCGGTCAGTGTCCTGGTCGTGTCGAATGTAAACTTTCAGGAAACTAAGGCGGACTGAGCAATGATGTAGCTCTCACATGCTTCACTTTTTGTAATCGCATGTATTTAGAAAAGTGATTAAATACCCATTTTGGAGGATCCCACGTCAACGTTACATCGTGGCAAAACCCCTTTAAGATTTTCCGAGAGGATTGTTGCCAGTCCCCAACAAGCAATCAATGCTACATAAATCTAAAGCAAAGGTCTATCCAATAATTCAAGGAGGCCTAATGGTTCTTATGTGACTTGATCATCCAGTATTTAGCCATTCTAAAAGTGGTGTTCAAGGAGTTCACAAAGCTTGTTTGTCCATCAGGACATGATAAAAAAGAAACAAACCATGCTTATCTCCTAAAGGCTCCGTTCTGTCCCGATGACTGTCCCGTTCATCTTGGCTGTAGATGTGAAGGTTCATCGTTCACATGACTGGTGCAACCAATCACAGGCCACAGTGACTGTCCCGTTCATCTTGGCTGTAGCTGTGAACGTTCATGTGACTAGTGCAGCCAATCACAGGCCACAGTGACTGTCCTGTTCATCTTGGCTGTAGCTGTGAACGTTCATCGTTCACGTGACTGGTGCAGCCAATCACAGGCCACAGTGACTGTCCCGTTCATCTTGGCTGTAGCTGTGAACGTTCATGTGACTAGTGCAGCCAATCACAGGCCACAGTGACTGTCCTGTTCATCTTGGCTGTAGCTGTGAACGTTCATCGTTCACGTGACTGGTGCAGCCAATCACCGGCCACAGTGACTGTCCCGTTCATCTTGGCTGTAGCTGTGAACGTTCATCGTTCACGTGACTGGTGCAGCCAATGACAGGCCACAGTGACTGTCCTGTTCATCTCGGCTGTAACGGTGAACGTTCATCGTTCACGTGACTGGTGCAACCAATGACCGGCCACAGTGACTGTCCCGTTCATCTTGGCTGTAGCTGTGAACGTGACTGGTTCAGCCAATCACCGGCCACAGTGACTGTCCGTTCATCTTGGCTGTAGCTGTGAACGTTCATCGTTCACGTGACTGGTGCAGCCAATCACCGGCCACAGTGACTGTCCTGTTCATCTTGGCTGTAGCTGTGAACCTTCATCGTTTACATGACTGGTGCAGCCAATGACAGACCACAGTGACTGTCCTGTTCATCTCGGCTGTAGCGGTGAACCCAGAGTACACACAAAACTGGGGACAGGCACCATCTTGGATTCGGAGCTTTGTTTAGCAACAGCAGGTGGGGGAAAGCTCTGGCAGCCCTACCTAAGGACCTTAAAGGGGTTGTCTCATCACAAAGTTTCATAGGATGCATGAACGGAATAATGCTGCTTTGCTCTGTCACTTCCAGGTCAAGCTGTCTGTAATTAGCATACGAGCTCCTTGTATTCAGACTTCTCTGTTTATTATGTTTATCAATCTAGATTAAATAAATTACCTTCTCTGAGGTCCAGAGAAGCTTCTGAGCTAATGTAAACAGTAATTAGTCTTTTGTCTGAAAGATCAGATAACACACAAGCTCTCACTGCCTGCTGCAACCTGTGTGATGATGTCACTTCCTGCTATCAGATAGAACAAACAGCAGGGGAGAAGGAGTACACAGGTCAGTCACTAGATAAACCAGTGAGAGCTCAGAAGGTGATAAAATCACTTGTAGCTCCTTAACAAAAAAAGATGAACAGTGCAATATGTTTGGAAACCATCTTCATTTAGTGATTCCTACATGTTGAAAGCAAATCTTTGTAGTGAGGCAACCCTTTTTAAGCCACCCTCTGAAGGCAACCAGTATGCTGATGTGGCCAGAGCCATCTTAACAGGATTATGGGCCCCCGGGCATAACACTGCAGTGAGCCCTGTCCAAATACATGACATCACACTAGGTCATGCCTCTAGCCACCCCCAAGCACATCCATATTATCATGCCACTTATGTCTGGACACCTGCAGCTTGCAAGACTATTTGGCAGAGCAGGGAGCCTTTGACTCCGTTCTGCACCATGGTTTTTAACTGTTTTTACATCCTAAAAACACATAAACAGGTAAATAAGCAAAGCCAACCAAGGGATCCAGGGTATGTTTTTTGTATTCCTGGGACATACATACACCACCAGGGGGCCCCTATACTTGTGGAGCCCACGGGCAACTGCCTAGTGTGCCCAATGAAAAAGATGGCCCTGGATGTGGCTCTTGGTTAAAATGAGTTTGGCGCCTCTGACCCGCATGCTCCTCTCCAGGTAGTTATTCCAGTCCTCTAATTGACTATTGATTATTCTGTTGAACTTCTATATAATATGCTCCTTAGACCCCAATCAACTCTGCCCACTGGAAATTATTTGCCCCCTACTCGCTTCTCCCAGGCCCCCGAGATGCAACTAGCACCTTCTTGCTCCGGGATCTAATTAATCCTGTATCGATCCGGCAGCGTTCGACATTTTTTTTTAATACATTCTCCTTGTTCATTACACACATGAGCCGTCCTTCCATGTGCATGAAATTTTCCATGCAAAAGCCTCCGCTGTTACCGTGTTTCCCCGAAAATAACCCCCCCCCCGAAAGTAAGACATAGCAGAGATTTTGTTGAATTTCCTAATATAAGGCACTCTCCCCCCTGAAAATAAGAAACACGAAAATCATTAGGCCATGTCCCCACGGCACGGGTTTTCGGCCGGTTTTTCAGCCAGTTTGCGGTTTTTTCAGACCGCCTGAAAAACCGGCCGAAAATTAGCACAATTGTGCTCTATGGAAAACCTGTGCAGCAGTCCCCACTCCCCACTGCACAGGTTTTGCCGTTGGACGGTTTTGCCACCGGCGGTCCACTCAAAAAACATTGTAGAAGCACAATCTTCCGTCCGGTTTCCCGACGGAAGATGTGCTTCTCAATGGGAGGGGGAGGGCTGTTCTCTGCTCATCGCGGAGAAAAGCCGCCCCCCCCGCGGCCGTGGGGACGGGCGCAAAACAGGATAAATACTGGCCGGCAAACCAGACTGTATTTGTCCTGTGCAGTGGGAACGCGCCCTTAGAGGGCTGAAGGACCTGTGAAGGGAGGTCATGTGACTGTGATGTCACCAGAGGTCCCAAACATTCCAGGACAGGAGGCAGAAAAAGTACAAGTAAGCGAGGGATGGAGGGAGAACAAATCAATGATACACACACAGACACATCTCACAGGATGGCTGATGGGGCATGCTGGGACTTCTAGTTCCACAGGTCCCAGCATGTTACATTTGCCATCTTTTGAGATAAGTCACTGCCGCTGCCATAAAATGTCCTTTACATACATATATCCTATGGTTTGTGACTCTAAACTTTCATATATATACACACACTAGTATAGCATGCTATAATTTATTCATGGGAAAATGAGACATCCCCTGAAAATAAGACATCGTGCATCTTTAGGAGCAAGAATTAATATAAGACGCTGCCTTATTTTCGGGGAAACGGTGCGTAGTCAGTGTCACGAAACAATGCGCGAATGGGACGTGATGGGTCATTTAGATGGAAGAGTTAATCCGCTCGCTCCGGAATAAAGCACCAGCTTTCGAATGCCTGCGCTTGCGATCACTCTCGTTATTGTATTATATCGGACTAAAGCGCCTGATAATCTGGTTGCCTGTGATGAGCCGCCGTTTGCAGGTAATTGGATCCCTGCGGTGGGAAAGCGGTGACTTGCTGGAGGAAATACTTGTCCTGAAGCCTAATTAAGTTATGTCAAGCTGTATTCTTCACAATCGCAGGTCAGACATGTTTGCTCAGTTTTCAGGACTTTTCCGAGACACTGAAAAAATTCCGACAGCTTATGTTTGGCGACGAGCGAAAAACAATGTGCTGTTAAAAATGCAGAAAAAACATAAATAAAACTTAGCTTTTAATAAAGCTCATTAAGGGTATGTTCACACGGTGTAATTGCGGCGCGTACAGTACACGCCGCAATGCGCCTGGTGATTTGGGAGTCATGCTGCCCCATAGACGTGCATTACTCGCGGCACGTAATCTCCACGAATAAATGACATATCACTCATCTCCCCGCGCGTACATTACGATGGTATTGTACGTGCGTGGGGACGAGGTGTAATCCATAGTTCTCTATGAGAGCTGTGGATTACCGCAATTGCAGCGTGCATCTCGCCGCGTATTAAGTGCAATACGCGGCAAAATAAGCCATGTGAACATAGCCTAACATTGAAAAGAAAAAAATATACATAAACTAAGAGCTGTACAACTACAGTCCACAGTGAACAACGCGTTTCGGACAAGCGTCCTTTTTTCGCAGATCCTCGTGTTTGGCGACACTTGTTGAGACTTTAAAAGACGTAAGTAGTATGTAGTGCATGATTAAAGAAATGTCACACCTCTGGGACCTGCACTTATCTCAGGAACAAGTCCCCAAGTGTTGGCTCAGATTGGAGATCCAGTGAGGCTTCCGCTCAACTCTCCATTGTGTTCCATGGGAGTTCCTACTACAACCGGACACACCGCTCCTCTGTACTCGTAACTCCCATAGAACAGATTGGAGAATAGAGCGCCCCCTGTACTGCGAACTCCCATGGAACAGAAGGGAGAACACAGCGCTTCCCTGTACTGGGAACTCCCATAGTACAGAATGGAGAACACAGCTCTCCCCTGTACTGGGAAGCCCCATAGAACAGAATGGAGAACACAGCTCTCCCCTGTACTGGGAAGCCCCATAGAACAGAATGGAGAACACAGCACACCCATGAAATGGGAATCCCCATAGAACAGAATGGGAACACGCTCTCCCCTGTACCCTGGGAAGCCCATAGAACAGAATGGAGAACCCCGCTCTCCCTGTATGGGAAGCCCCATAGAACAGAATGGAGAACACAGCTCTCCCCTGTACTGGGAAGCCCCATAGAACAGAATGGAGAACACGTGCTCCCCTGTACTGGGAACTCCCAAAGAACAGAATAGAGAACACAGCGCTCCCCTGTACTGGGAACTCCCATAGAACAGAATGGTGAGAACACAGCGCTCCCCTGTATGGGAACTTCAATAGAACAGAATGGTGAGAACACAGCGCTCCCTGTACTGGGAACTCCCATAGAACAGAATGGGGAAACACAGGCTCCCCTGTACTGGGAACTCCCATAGAACAGAATTGGTGAGGAACACAGCGCTCCCCTGTACTGGAAACTCCCATTTGAACAGAAGGTGAGAACACAGCACTCCCCTGTACTGGAACTCCCTAGAACAAATGGTGAGAACACAGCGCTCCCTGTACTGGGAAAATCCCATAGAACAGAATGGGAGAACACAGCGCTCCCCTGTAATGGGAACTCCCATAGAAAAAGAATTAGAACACCCGCGCTCCCTGTACTGGGAACTCCCATAGAACAGGGAATGGAGAACACAGCGCTCCCCTGTACTGGGAACTCCCATAGAAAAAAGAATGGGAGAACACAGCGCTCCCTTTACTGGAACTCCCATAGAAAAGAATGGCGAACACAGAGCTCCCCTGTACTGGGAACTACCATAGAACAGAATGGAGAACACAGCGCTCCCCTGTACTCGTAACTCCCATAGAGGAGAATGGAGAATACAGCGTCCCCTGTACTGGGGACTCCCATAGAACAGAATGAAGAAAACAGCTCCCCCCTGTACTGCGAACTCCCATAGAAAAGAATGGAGAACACAGCGCTCCCCTTTACTGGGAACTCCCATAGAACAGACTGGCTAACACAGCGCTCCCCTGTACTGGGAACTCCCATAGAACAGAACGGAGAACACAGCGCTCCCCGTACTGGGAACTCCCATAGAATAGAATGGAGAACACAGCGTTTCCCCCGTACTGGAAACGCCCAAAGGAACAGAATGGAGAACACAGCGCTCCCCTGTACTGGAAACGCCCATGGAACAGAATGGAGAACACAGCGCTCCCCTGTACTGGAAACGCCCATGGAACAGAATGGAGAGAATACAGCACTCCCCTGTACTGGGAGCACCTATAGAAAAGAATGGAGAGAATACAGCACTCCCCTGTACTGGGGCACCTATAGAACAGAATGGAGAGAATACAGCACTCCCCTGTACTGGGAGCACCTAGAACAGAATGGAGAACACAGCGCGCCCCTGTACTGGGAACTCCCATAGATGAGAATGGAGAATACAGCGCTCCCCTGTACTGGGAACCCCCATGGAACAGAATGGAGAACACAGCGCGCCCCTGTACTGGGAACTCCCATAGATGAGAATGGAGAATACAGCGCTCCCCTGTACTGGGAACCCCCATGGAACAGAATGGAGAACACAGCACTCCCCTGTACTGGGAACTCCCATAGAACAGGATGGAGAACACAGTGCTCTCCTATACTGGGAACTCCCATAGAACAAAATGGAGAACACAGCGCTCCCCTGTTCTGGGAACTCCCATAGAACAGAATAGAGAACACAGCGCTCCCCTGTACTGGGATCTCCCATAGAACAGAACGGAGAGTTGTGTGAAAGTGTAACTAGCTCTCCATTCTGAGCCAACACTTTCAGGGACCCATTCCTGAGATAAGTTCAGGTCTCAGAGGTGGCTCCTGCATGTATCGGACGTTGCTGCTATGTCCTAACAGTAGGTCATCAAGTCAATGATGAAAAGATCCCTTTAAATGGGTAAATAACCAGTAATTGTTTTTATTTGCTGGTTTGGCCACTAGGGGCACAATTTTGACCAAAACCCCCCAGCACCCAAAAACGTGGCTCATAATTTTAGCCATAAAGATTGCACCCCACCATTCATAACCCCTTCAGGAAGCAGCAATTTTCAGGTTTTTCTTTTCCATTTTCTCCTCCCCGCCTACCAAGGGCCATAACTTTTTTATTTTTCCATTTACATAGGCACATGAGGGCTTGTTTTTTGCAGAATTAGATGCACATTTTAATGGTACCATATAATGTACTGGGAACCCCCCCCCCCCCAAATTCTTCATGGGGTGGGACATGAAAAAAAAAAGAACCATTACGCCATTTTTTTCGGGATTTATGGAGTTTGATATACGGCAGTACTGATGTCCTCAAATATGTAGGCCGTACAGGGTCTGCTACATCGGCTCTCCAGCTGTTGTGATACTCCACCTCCCATCATGCCCGCTGATCTAAATTATATACATGCATGCTGGGAGGTGTAGTTTCCCAACAGCGTGGAGAGCTGACGTTGCAGACCCCTGCATTACATGATTTGCTATTATACCTAGCCTGTGGCAGGGTGTAGAAGGGGTACAAGTATGGTAGCCTCAAAGGTCTTCATTAGTCCCCTGGCTGCCATGGGTGGGCAGATTGGGGGCAGCAGCGGACTGCGGCCATGTTCTGTAGACCTTTAGATGCCTTGGTTGCGTTGACTGTGGCGTCTAAACGGTTAAAGGGGTTTTACCACGAAGTGAGTTCCTTACCTGTTATCTGCTCAGAACAGAAGATAAACAAATCATGCTGTGTCTTGAAGGGCTGCAGGGGAGAGAGAGAGGGGGCATGTGCAGAGCGAGGAAGCAAGGCAGTGTCTGCAATGTTTACTAAGATAATTACATTACAACTAGTGGATTCTCTGTACAGCAGAAAGCCTCATACACTGCACATTTCTCCCCAGCCCCTTGCAGAGCGAGGAATCAGGGAGCGTCTTCAATGTTTACTAAGATAATTACATTACAACTAGTGGATTCTCTTTACAGCAAAAAGCCTCATACACAGCACAGATCTACCCAGCCACTTGCAGAGCGAGGAAGCAAGGGAGTTTCTGCAATGTTTACTAAGATAATTACATTACAACTAGTGGATTCTCTCTACCGCAGACAGCCTCATACACTGCACATTTCTCCCCAGCCCCTTGCAGAGCGAGGAAGCAAGGGAGTTTCTGCAATGTTTACTAAGATAATTACATTACAACTAGTGGATTCTCTGTACAGCAGAAAGCTTCGTACACTGCACATTTCTCCCCAGCCCCTTGCCCAGCGAGGAAGGAAGGGAGTTTTTGCAATGTTTACTAAGATAATGACATTACAACTAGTGGATTCTCTGTACAGCAGAAAGCTTCGTACACTGCACATTTTTCCCCAGCCCCTTGCAGAGCGAGGAAACAAGAGAGCGTCTACAATTTTTACTAAGACAACTAGTGGATTCTCTATACAGCAGAAAGCCTCATACACTGCACGTTTCTCCCCAGCCCCTTGCAGAGCGAGGAATCAGGGTGTGTCCACAATGTTTTCTAAGATAATTACATTACAACTAGTGGATTCTCTATACAGCAGAAAGCCTCATACACTGCACATTTCTCCCCAGCCCTTTGCAAGCTCCTTCATGTTCCTCGTCATCAGATTAGAAGTGCAAGCGCAACCAGATAAGCTCCTGTCAGCTCCTGGTCGCGTCTAATGTAAACTTTTAAGTAGCTAAGGGCATGTAAGGAAGGCTGTAGCTCTAAAAGGCTTCACTTTTTGTAATCACATATATTTAGAAAAGTGATTAAATACCCATTTTGGAGGATCCTACGTCAACATTACATCGTGGCAAAACCCCTTTAAATAGCCAGGATCAGAGCCGTCTCCGATGCCAGCAGCTGGTACCCGCTGCATATGGAGCCGGTTCAGTTGGTTGCTTTAGCGCAGTTTGAACGCGCAGGTATGTCCAAATGCGCTAAGGGGTTAAACCACAGGAAACTTTTCACCATGTTCTTGCTTGCAGGATATTTTAAAGCAGATTTTTTTTTCCCCCCAGGTTTCCAACGTCCACATGTATTTATAGGCAATCGATGCACTTAATACGTTCTGCCATGCAAAGCCCCATTCACAGGCTTCCTTGCCAACTAGTGCATTTAGCTCTGGGGATACCCACCCACTACTGGTGAGACAATAGCTAAGCTTCTAGCCGGTGCTTTCTCATCCCGCTCTTAACTGGTGCGTTGCTGGTAGTCCGCCACGAACTGTTAAGCCCTTTGTTGATGGCTGCAGACGCAATGTCACCGCGTGAGCGGAGCAGATTAACTAAGGAAGTGTCAGCGGTCCGAAACCACTGGGGATTAAGAGCAAATCTTTATTTGTATAATTAGAAACGTGCGGCAGATGGCCCCTGACGTGTTTTAGTACAGAGTAATGTTACTAATAAGATCGTGTTGTCAAGAATTGGTGTCTGACTTTGACCACGTGCCTTAATCCCATAGAAATATAGAACAGGAGTACTTAAAGGGGTTTTGCCACGATGTAATGTTGACGTGGGATCCTCCAAAATGGGTATTTAATCACTTTTCTAAATATATGTGATTATAAAAAGTGAAGCCTGTGAGAGCTACAGCTTTCTTTACATGCCCTTTCTGCTGTATTGAGAATCCACTGTTGTAATGTAATTATCTTAGTAAACATTGCAGATGCTCCCTTGCTTACTTGCTCTGCTCGGGCCCCCCCTCTCTCCCCTCTGCAGCATTGCAGCCCTTATTTACTTAAAAGTTTACATTAGACACGAACAGGAGCTGATCTGGCCGGGCTTGCGTGTTTGCACTTCTTATCTGAGGACAGGGAACATGAAGGAGTTTGCAAGGGGCTGGGGAAAAAGTACAGGGTATGAGTCTGTCTGCTGTATAGAGAATCCACTGTTGTAATGTTATTATTTGAGTAAACTTTAGAGACGCTCCCTGCTTCCTCGCTCTCTGCTCACCCCCCCTCCCTCTCACCCCCGAAGCCGTTCATGACTCATTATGCTTTGTTTATATTCTCTGGTGAGCAGATACGAGGTAAGTAACTCACTTCGTGGCAAAACCCCTTTAAGGATTTCTAGTTTAACACTGATTTTTTTTGTGCTGTTTTTGCTAATAGGTTTACTGTAGAATCCAATATGGCTCCCTTTAAAGTAGGGATACGTAACCTGGGGGCCATATGCACCCCGAAATGCCATTCTGTGCAGCCACCTACTATCTGGTTATAGAAATGCTTGTGTATTGTTCATATTGGAAATGAGAAACAGCATGGATCAGTAGGTACCAATGGTGCAATTTTTGCCCGTCTTTGGAACCATCTACATGGGCTCTATATGGGTCCCGAACCTTGCATGGTACTATAGAAGCTTCATGGCAGCTCATTGGAGTGGTACAATCTGTCATTGTGGCCAACGGACACGAAAAGGTTGTACACTCCTGCAGTATACAAAATAATATTGCACTCCCTCTTCCGCCAACATGTATACTCCCTCTTCCGCCAACATGTATACTCCCTCTTCCGCCAATATGTATACTCCCTCTTCCGACAATATGTATACTCCCTCTTCCGCCAACATGTATACTCCCTCTTCCGCCAGCATGTATAGTCCCTCTTCCGCCAACATGTATACTCCTCTTCCGCCAGCATGTATACTCCCTTTTCCCGCCAGCATGTATCCCTCCTCTTCCGCCAGCATGTATACTCCCTTTCCGCCAGCATGTATACTCCCTCTTCCGCCAGCATGTATACTCCCTCTTCCGCCAATATGTATACTCCCTCTTCCGCCAATATGTATACTCCCTCTTCCGACAATATGTATACTCCCTCTTCCGCCAACATGTATACTCCCTCTTCCGCCAACATGTATACTCCCTCTTCCGCCAATATGTATACTCCCTCTTCCGCCAACATGTATACTCCCTCTTCCGCCAGCATGTATACTCCCTCTTCCGCCAGCATGTATACTCCCTCTTCCGCCAACATGTATACTCCCTCTTCCGCCAACATGTATACTCCCTCTTCCGCCAGCATGTATACTCCCTCTTCCGCCAGCATGTATACTCCCTCTTCCGCCAGCATGTATACTCCCTCTTCCGCCAGCATGTATACTCCCTCTTCCGCCAATATGTATACTCCCTCTTCCGCCAATATGTATACTCCCACTTCCGACAATATGTATACTCCCTCTTCCGCCAACATGTATACTCCCTCTTCCGCCAACATGTATACTCCCTCTTCCGCCAGCATGTATACTCCCTCTTCCGCCAGCATGTATACTCCCTCTTCCGCCAGCATGTATACTCCCTCTTCCGCCAGCATGTATACTCCCTCTTCCGCCAGCATGTATACTCCCTCTTCCGCCAGCATGTATACTCCCTCTTCCGCCAGCATGTATACTCCCTCTTCCGCCAACATGTATACTCCCTCTTCCGCCAATATGTATACTCCCTCTTCCGCCAATATGTATACTCCCTCTTCCGCCAATATGTATACTCCCTCTTCCGCCAATATGTATACTCCCCCTTTCGACAATATGTATACTCCCTCTTCCGCCAACATGTATACTCCCTCTTCCGCCAGCATGTATACTCCCTCTTCCGCCAGCATGTATACTCCCTCTTCCGCCAGCATGTATACTCCCTCTTCCGCCAGCATGTATACTCCCTCTTCCGCCAGCATGTATACTCCCTCTTCCGCCAGATCAGAAAACATTGGCATATGTTGATAGCGGACAGTGATTTAGGAGATAAAGTGACACATCCCCCGTTAATATAGTTTAGGAGGTGTAAAAATCTACGAGACAAATTGGTAAGCAGTAAATTTGTGGAAATAAGGAAGGATAATTGGTTGCAAAGTAGTATTCCAACTGGAAACCATAGCTGCGGTAACTGTACTTTATGCTCAAAAATAGTGAAAAATAAAATAATTTTTTCTAGGTCCCATAAGAAAACACAGTTAAGGATTTTATGACATGCAAATCCAACTATGTAGTATATGCCATTTGGGGCACATGCAATCGCTATTATATCGGAAAAGACCATCAGACCATTGTATAAAAGGATAAAAGAACACATCTATTCAGTTAAAACAGGGAAAGGAGTTCCACGTTTTATTAACCATATATGTAATGAACACGGGGGCGATACCTCAGTAATTCGTTTTGCAGGTATTGAACGTATAACATCAGCAGGAGTTTTTGTAGATAGACATACGAGACTCTTACAAGCAGAATCAAAGTGGATACTGAAAACACAGGCACTTGGACCTCTAGGTTTAAATGACAGGAATGACTTGTCTGTGTTTTTATAATGTTTTTAGATGTATGTGCACATGGGTGAATTTGTACCAGCAGGTGAAGGGTACTTTGGGAGTGTTAAGAGGCATGGATTTGCTTCCTCCCGTCATGCCTTGAGAAAGCGCTAGTCAGTGCGCGAAACGGCCGTAGGCTGAGGTGGATGTGCTTGTCTCCCATGTAACGTGAGTGTTTATAATAAATCTTTACAAAGAAGAAGATTGGTGAGTGCCGCTTACATTCTTTACTACTTGGATACTCCCTCTTCCGCCAATATGTTTACTCCCACTTCCTCCAATATGTATACTCCCTCTTCCGCCAATATGTATACTCCCTCTTCCGCCAATATGTATACTCCCTCTTCCGCCAATATGTATACTCCCTCTTCGGCCAATATGTATACTCCCTCTTCGGCCAATATGTATACTCCCTCTTCGGCCAATATGTATACTCCCTCTTCGGCCAATATGTATACTCCCTCTTCCGCCAATATGTATACTCCCTCTTCCGCCAATATGTATACTCCCTCTTCCGCCAATATGTATACTCCCTCTTCCGCCAATATGTATACTCCCTCTTCCGCCAATATGTGTATTCCCTCTATCGCCAACATGTATACTCCCTCTTCCGCCAATATGTATATTCCCTCTATCGCCAACATGTATACTCCCTCTTCCGCCAACATGTATACTCCCTCTTCCGCCAATATGTATACTCCCTCTTCCGCCAACATGTATACTCCCTCTTCCGCCAACATGTATACTCCCTCTTCGGCCAATATGTATACTCCCTCTTCGGCCAATATGTATACTCCCTCTTCGGCCAATATGTATACTCCCTCTTCCGCCAATATGTATACTCCCTCTTCCGCCAATATGTATACTCCCCCTTCCGACAATATGTATACTCCCTCTTCCGCCAACATGTATACTCCCTCTTCCGCCAACATGTATACTCCCTCTTCCGCCAATATGTATACTCCCTCTTCCGCCAACATGTATACTCCCTCTTCCGCCAGCATGTATACTCCCTCTTCCGCCAGCATGTATACTCCCTCTTCCGCCAGCATGTATACTCCCTCTTCCGCCAACATGTATACTCCCTCTTCCGCCAACATGTATACTCCCTCTTCCGCCAACATGTATACTCCCTCTTCCGCCAGCATGTATACTCCCTCTTCCGCCAGCATGTATACTCCCTCTTCCGCCAGCATGTATACTCCCTCTTCCGCCAATATGTATACTCCCTCTTCCGCCAATATGTATACTCCCCCTTCCGACAATATGTATACTCCCTCTTCCGCCAACATGTATACTCCCTCTTCCGCCAACATGTATACTCCCTCTTCCGCCAGCATGTATACTCCCTCTTCCGCCAATATGTATACTCCCTCTTCCGCCAGCATGTATACTCCCTCTTCCGCCAGCATGTATACTCCCTCTTCCGCCAGCATGTATACTCCCTCTTCCGCCAGCATGTATACTCCCTCTTCCGCCAGATCAGAAAACATTGGCATATGTTGATAGCGGACAGTGATTTAGGAGATAAAGTGACACATCCCCCGTTAATATAGTTTAGGAGGTGTAAAAATCTACGAGACAAATTGGTAAACAGTAAATTTGTGGAAATAAGGAAGGATAATTGGTTGCAAAGTAGTATTCCAACTGGAAACCATAGCTGCGGTAACTGTACTTTATGCTCAAAAATAGTGAAAAATAAAATAATTTTTCTAGGTCCCATAAGACACATAGTTAAGGATTTTATGACATGCAAATCCAACTATGTAGTATATGCCATTTGGTGCACATGCAATCGCTATTATATCGGAAAGACCATCAGACCATTGTATAAAAGGATAAAAGAACACATCTATTCAGTTAAAACAGGGAAAGGAGTTCCACGTTTTATTAACCATATATGTAATGAACACGGGGGGCGACACCTCAGTAATTCGTTTTGCAGGTATTGAACGTATAACATCAGCAGGAGTTTATGTAGATAGACATACGAGACTCTTACAAGCAGAATCAAAGTGGATACTGAAAACAGAGGCACTTGGACCTCTAGGTTTAAATGACAGGAATGACTTGTCTGTGTTTTTATAATGTTTTTAGATGTATGTGCACATGGGTGAATTTGTACCAGCAGGTGAAGGGTACTTTGGGAGTGTTAAGAGGCATGGATTTGCTTCCTCCCGTCATGCCTTGAGAAAGCGCTAGTCAGTGCGCGAAACGGCCGTAGGCTGAGGTGGATGTGCTTGTCTCCCATGTAACGTGAGTGTTTATAATAAATCTTTACAAAGAAGAAGATTGGTGAGTGCCGCTTACATTCTTTACTACTTGGATACTCCCTCTTCCGCCAATATGTATACTCCCTCTTCCACCAATATGTATACTCCCTCTTCCGCCAACATGTATACTCCCTCTTCCGCCAATATGTATACTCCCTCTTCCGCCAATATGTATACCTCTTCGGCCAATATGTATACTCCCTCTTCGGCCAATATGTATACTCCCTCTTCGGCCAATATGTATACTCCCTCTTCCGCCAATATGTATACTCCCTCTTCCGCCAATATGTATACTCCCTCTTCCGCCAATATGTATACTCCCTCTTCCGCCAATATGTATACTCCCTCTTCCGCCAATATGTGTATTCCCTCTATCGCCAACATGTATACTCCCTCTTCCGCCAATATGTATATTCCCTCTATCGCCAACATGTATACTCCCTCTTCCGCCAACATGTATACTCCCTCTTCCGCCAACATGTATACTCCCTCTTCCTCCAACATGTATACTCCCTCTTCCTCCAACATGTATACTCCCTCTTCCGCCAACATGTATACTCCCTCTTCGGCCAATATGTATACTCCCTCTTCGGCCAAGATGTATACTCCCTCGTCGGCCAATATGTATACTCCCTCTTCCGCCAATATGTATACTCCCTCTTCGGCCAATATGTATACTCCCTCTTCGGCCAATATGTATACTCCCTCTGTCGCCAATATGTATACTCCATCTTCCGACAATATGTATACTCCCCCTTTCGACAATATGTATTCTCCCTCTTCCGCCAACATGTATACTCCCTCTTCGGCCAATATGTATACTCCCTCTGTCGCCAATATGTATACTCCCTCTGTCGCCAATATGTATACTCCCTCTTCGGCCAATATGTATACTCCCTCTTCGGCCAATATGTATACTCCCCTCATCGCCAATATGTATACTCCCTCTTCGGCCAATATGTATACTCCCTCTTCGGCCAATATGTATACTCCCTCTTCCGCCAATATGTATACTCCATCTTCGGCCAATATGTATACTCCCTCTTCGGCCAATATGTATACTCCCTCTTCGGCCAATATGTATACTCCCTCTTCGGCCAATATGTATACTCCCTCTTCGGCCAATATGTATACTCCCTCTTCCGACAATATGTATACTCCCTCTTCGGCCAATATGTATACTCCATCTTTAGGTATAAATAACCCTATTCGCTCCAGAAAATTTGTTTCCAGCCTCAACATATAGATCAGTCATATGAAATTAAGGATGGAAAAAATGTAGAGCTTTCCAGCAAGCTTGGCATTAAATAAAAACTGTACTGTATGGATGAAACATTAAAAAGCGTGGCATTAAATCGCAGGGAGAAATTGATGCGTTTTGAGCGCTGTGCTCTTAATCATTACAGCATATGAAAATAAGGTTTGGATATTCTGGTGCATGAATGAAACCAGTACTTCTTTATTTATTGCCGGCTAAAAGGCTCCATAAGTTGTGGAACAGCATACATAGGATAGGTCAATTGTATATGCGTTTCAAACCCAGAATGGGCTCTTGGTCACAGCATGTACACTCCTGCGTTAGCGCTATTAGGCATTGTCATGCATTTTTTAGGAGATTACTTTGAAAACATACTCAAAAAGGAATAAGTGCAGTCACCAATGTTGTTCTCTGGTCATGTTTTCGGTGAAGACTCATCTCATGGGTGTTGTTCCAAGAGGCAGTGTTTGTGGGATTTGGCAACCTGTGGCTTTGATCCTGGCTATGTAGAACAAGATGGTATCAGCAGAGATCATGGCTGTTGTTTGACCTGTTTCTTTGCCAAATAATGTCCGACTTCTTATAATAGAGCTTTCATCATCAAGAGAAGATGGGTGTTTTAGTTTAATTGTCCAGCTTTTCTACACACCTCTAATTCATAATCCTTGAAAGGGTCAACTTGAAAGACTGTAGAAGACTGTGGAAGTACTGTGTGGTATTGGAAGAACCATGGAATATTGCAGTAATGGTTCCGACTTTCGCCTTTACTTTGGGGCAGAGTCCAGTTCACATCTACTGCCAAGAGAGGCTCCTTCTCTCTTGGCATACCTCTTCTACATTGTCCTTGCGTTGTCTACTAATCTCGTCCTTGCGTTGTCTACTAATCTCGCCCTTGCGTTGTCTACTAATCTCGCCCTTGCGTTGTCTACTAATCTCGCCCTTGCGTTGTCTACTAATCTCGCCCTTGCGTTGTCTACTAATCTCGCCCTTGCGTTGTCTACTAATCTCGCCCTTGCGTTGTCTACTAATCTCGCCCTTGCGTTGTCTAACTAATCTCCCCCTTGCGTTGTCTACTAATCTCGCCCTTGCGTTGTCTACTAATCTCCCCCTTGCGTTGTCTACTAATCTCGCCCTTGCGTTGTCTACTAATCTCGCCTTGCGTTGTCTACTAATCTCGCCCTTGCGTTGTCTACTAATCTCGCCCTTGCGTTGTCTACTAATCTCGCCCTTGCGTTGTCTACTAATCTCGCCCTTGCGTTGTCTACTAATCTCGTCCTTGCGTTGTCTACTAATCTCGCCCTTGCGTTGTCTACTAATCTCGCCCTTGCGTTGTCTACTAATCTCGCCCTTGCGTTGCCTACTAATCTCGCCCTTGCGTTGTCTACTAATCTCGCCCTTGCGTTGTCTACTAATCTCGCCCTTGCGTTGTCTACTAATCTCGCCCTTGCGTTGTCTACTAATCTCGCCCTTGCGTTGTCTACTAATCTCGTCCTTGCGTTGTCTACCAATCTCGCCCTTGCGTTGTCTACCAATCTCGCCCTTGCGTTGTCTACCAATCTCGTCCTTGCGTTGTCTACCAATCTCGTCCTTGCGTTGCCTACCAATCTCGTCCTTGCGTTGCCTACCAATCTCGTCCTTGCGTTGCCTACCAATCTCGTCCTTGCGTTGCCTACCAATCTCGTCCTTGCGTTGCCTACCAATCTCGTCCTTGCGTTGCCTACCAATCTCGTCCTTGCGTTGCCTACCAATCTCGTCCTTGCGTTGCCTACCAATCTCGTCCTTGCGTTGCCTACCAATCTCGTCCTTGCGTTGCCTACCAATCTCGTCCTTGCGTTGCCTACCAATCTCGTCCTTGCGTTGCCTACCAATCTCGTCCTTGCGTTGCCTACCAATCTCGTCCTTGCGTTGCCTACCAATCTCGTCCTTGCGTTGTCTACCAATCTCGTCCTTGCGTTGTCTACCAATCTCGTTCTCGCCCATTCACCAGATGTTTCCGACCTGTCTCCACAGTCTCTAGTTCTGTTGATCTCCTCCTTTGCCACCAGAGCAGCTCAGTGTTCGCGACGCAGTTGGCTGTCCACCAGGCTCATATGATATAGCCCAAACAACGGTTGACGAAGACTTGTAGCTTACGATTTGCTCGGAGGCTTTCTGTAAGTCATGGTGGACGATGTTAACATCTTCTGTAAGTTGAGATGTGATGGAGGCGATGCTGGAAGAGGAGAAAGCTCTGGTTCCATGTGGTGAGATGCAACCACCAACTTCTCTAATCACATCCCTCTCCAGTCCTTGCTCTAGCACCATCGTCGATCTAGTCCTTTACCAAAATTAACATCTAGGGCCACATGTGTGAAACGGTTTAGGTCTAAAACTCACTCTTTTGCCCATAGTAACCTATGGGCAAAAAAGTGAGTTTTAGACCTAAACAGGTTCATACATGTGGCCCTTAGGGTCACATCATAGCGCCCCTTTCATTTCATATAGTGCTCTGAAAAAATGAGAGGGGCGCTCTGATTGGTTGGTGAATTTTAGACCTAGACAGGTTTCATACACGTGGCCTTTAGTGATGACCTATACACATATAAATTATGTTTCAGGGTAAATACTATATCTAGCTTAATTGGCTCTGGCACAAAATAAGTTACTACATTTTTATTTGTAGAAAACCCACGTATACAACATCCAATTAAATGAATGTAGAGAGAGTCCCCAAGAAGCAATAACTTTTAGCATGCTCTTATTTGTAAACTGAAGCTCTAAGCCCTAATGCTAAAATGTAACAGGGTCCCCATGTTATCAGGTAATCTATAGTACTGGTATCCTCATCCGTATCGGACTGGGGTGCCTGGGGTTCACTAGTAAAGTTGACCCTTGGGATCAGTAGGGAAGTTGACTTATGGGACCCATCTGTGGAGTTGATTCTTGAGGTCCACTCTTCCGTTGAGTCTTGCATTCTGCCTCTCTTTCTAAGAATTTTGCCCAAAATTTGCCATGCCCAGTGGCCCACACTCTGTTTCCCCTATCTGAGTCTAATTCTCATGGCAGAAGGACCTTTTGCGCCCCATCTTCTTAATCTACATCCTCTATAGTTACGCAATGAAAAATAGCACCAAGCCTGCCATGCCCTGGTGTCCATCGGGGATCTCCTCTATTCCCCTATGAGCCAGTCTGAGGGTCCAGATGCGCCCAGTCTTCTTAATCTACACCATCTATAGTTACACAATGAAGAATAGACCTAATCCTGCCATGCCCTGGTGGCCACTGCGGATCTCCTCTATGAGCCAGTCTGGGTCTGAACCACATGGCAGAGGGACCTTTTGCGCCCTGTCTTCTTAATCTACACCCTCTATAGTTACTCAATGAAAAATAGCCCCAAGCCTGCCATGCCCTGGTGCCCACCTTGGATCTCCCCTATTCCCTTATGAGCCAATCGGGGGCTGCCCCACATGGCAGAGGGACCTTTTGCACCCCTTTTTCTTAATCTACACCCTCTATAGTTACTCAATGAAAAAATAGCCCCAAGCCTGCCCTGCCCACCGGGGATCTCCCCTATTCCCCTATGTGCCAGTCTGAGGCTGACCCACATGGCAGAAGGACCTTTTGCACCCCTTATGCTTAAACTACAACCGCTATAGTTACTCAATTAAAAAATAGCCCTAATCCTGCCATGCCCTGGTGGCCACTGCGGATCTCCTCTATGAGCCAGTCTGGTCTAACCCATGCAGAGGACCTTTTGCACCCCTTTTTCTTAATCTACACCCTATATAGTTACTCAATGAAAAATAGCCCCAAGACTGGCATACCCTGGTGCCCACCAGGGATCTCCCCTATGAGCCAGTCTGGGGACCTTTTGCACCCATCTTCTTAATGTACACCCTCTATAGTTACTCAATGAAAAATATCCCCAAACCTGCCATGCCCTGGTGGCCACGGGGGATCGCCCCTGTGAGCCAGTCTGGGTCTGACCCACATGGCAGAGGGACCTTTTGCACCCTATCTTCTTAATCTACACCTGCACTCTGCAGATTCTTGGCAGAGTATTATACATTTTAATTCAGTAATGTATGGTCACCACAGAAAAATCCCACCACCGCAGAGCTCCAGCGAAGCCACACTGTGTCGGGGCAGCCCAAGGGTGCAATGCGTCAGACCCACGATTGGGAGCACTCATCGATTTCCACACAGTAGAAGTCTTACTTCTGCTACATTTTATTCAGATGTCGCCCAGAAATCAATATAGTTACGCGAAATGAGTCCATTGTAATGAGTGTTAATTGCTGCCCCTGGATACAGGTGAGGGGAAGGATTACTCATCAGTGCGGCTCCAGTAATGGATAATCACTAACTCATTATGATAACCAGGAGGCCTGGGAATCCTGCTGACGAGGAACCGTAGGCCGCCTGTTGCTGTTGTTTTACTGCTCTTCTAATATGATGAAAGCTTTGGAACATGTTGAACTTTTTTTTGTGGCAAATGGGGCAGACATAATACAAATAGGGCCCGACTCGGTATTCATCGGGGTACATTTATTTTAGGGGTCATGGCAGCCTCTTCTTGTACTATATTTGTCCAGATACAACCAGAAAGAAGGCTGTAAACCCCTCAGATAGATGGGGTGAAGATAAGGACTGCTTGACCCATAATCATAAGTCAGCCTAACTTTATTAGCCCTCCACCGGCATCAACTTTATGGCCCCTAACCCTTCAACTGGATAGGGTGAAAATTAGGACTACTCGACCCATAATGCCACATCAGCCTAGCACTCTTCTGACATCAGCTAAGGCACTCTTCGTGTTAACTTTCAGCTGATAGGTAGAGTTAGGACTAATGACCAATACCACTCTGCCTAGTCCGTTATGACCTATAGTGCCAACCTAGCTTTATTAGCACTCCTCCCACATCAGCTAAGGAGCCCCTCTCCTCGTGTTAACTCTTCAGCTGGATAGGGTAGAGGTTAGGACTTAATGACCCACAATACCACGTCTGCCTAGTCCGTTATGACCTATAGTGCCAACCTAGCTTTATTAGCACTCCTCCACCATCAGCTAAGGAGCCCCTCTCCTTGTGTTCACCCATCGACTGGATAGGGTAGAGGTTAGGACTTCTTGACCCATAATGATACGTCAGCCTAGCTTTAGTAGCACTCCTCTGGCATCAGCTAAGGGGCCTCTATCCGTAAACTGGATAGGGTAGAGGTTAGGACTACTTGACCCATAATGCCACATCAGTCTAGCAATCTTCTTGCATCAGCTAAGGGGCCTCTATCCGTAAACTGGATAGGGTAGAGGTTAGGACTACTCGACCCATAATGCCACATCAGTCTAGCAATCTTCTGGCATCTGTTAAGGGGCCCCATCCTCGTCTTAACCTTTCACAGGGATAGGATAGAAGTTGGCACTTCTTGACCCATAATCACACGTCAGCCTAATTTTATTCGCACTCCACCAGCATCTGCTTAATGGCCCATATTCTTATGTTAACCCTTCAACTGGATAGGGTGAAGATTAGGACTACTTGACCCATAATGCCAGGTCAGCCTAGCGCTCTTCTGACATCAGCTAGGGGGGCCCCTATCCTTGTGTTCACCCATCAACTGGAAAGGGTTGAGGTTAGGACTTAATGGACTAGGCTGACGTGGTATTATGTGTCATTAGGACCTATAATGCCAATCTAGCTTTATTAGCACTCCTCCACCATCAGCTAATGGGCCCTTATCCTTATGGCAACCCATCAACACTATGGGTTAGGACTTCTTGACCCATAGTGATACGTCAGCCTAGCTTTATTAGCACTCCCCTGGCATCAGCTAAGGGGCCCTTATCCTCGTGTTTACCCTAGGGTAGAGGTAAGGACTATTTGACCCATAATCCCACATCAGCCTAGCAATCTTCTTGCATCAGCTAAGGGGCCTCTATCCGTAAACTGGATAGGGTAGAGGTTAGGACTACTTGACCCATAATCCCACATCAGCCTAGCAATCTTCTTGCATCAGCTAAGGGGCCTCTATCCTTAAACTGGATAGGGTAGAGGTTAGGACTACTTGACCCATAATGCCACATCAGCCTAGCAATCTTCTTGCATCAGCTAAGGGTCCTCTATCCGTAAACTGGATAGGGTAGAGGTTAGGACTACTTGACCCATAATGCCACATCAGCCTAGCAATCTTCTGGCATTAGCTAAGGGGCCTCTATCCTTAAACTGGATAGGGTAGAGGTTAGGACTACTTGACCCATAATGCCACATCAGCTTAGCACTCCCTTGGCATCAACTAAGAGGCCCTTATCCTCGTGTTTACCCTAGGGTAGAGGTTAGGACTACTCGACCCATAATGCCACTTCAGCCTAGCACTCTTCTGGCATCAGCTAAGGAACCTCTATCCTTTTCTTAACCTTTCAGCTGGATAGGATAGAGGTTGGAACTTCTTGACCCATAATCATACGTCAGCCTAACTTCATTAACACTCCTCTGGCATCAGCGAACAGACCCCTATTATCATCTGACCACATACTTTCCGTTTTGGTCTTGACTGGTGCATAGTAGGTGGCCTCAAGCATGTCCTCTTGTTGGTGGGCACTCTTCTGCTTTATTGCAGTGCTTGGATACATAGGGAAAATGGGTATCACATATTCTTTTAAACTTTTCAAGTTCTGCCCCCAAAAAGTGGGTATGGGTCGGATCCTAGACCCCCAACCGTTGTCTGTGTCCAGCCTTGCAAACACATCTGAGAAAGACCATGTCCATAGCGAGAGATTTATGACGAGCGGGTGAGGTAGTCCTAGAGCAACGCTCCGCAGGAGCCGAGATAATTGCTAGATATCGCCGCTTCTATTCCGAACGTTAATTTTTCGGCTGTTCTATGGGGAGCATCGCTCCCGTTCCTCCTCTCGTGTCTTGCATCACTGAGTATCGATAAGTCATTTTTCCATCCTGAAAAATGCAGTTTTATTACAAGTCAAGTGTTTCTCGTTTCTAGCAGCATAAATCAAGAAAAAAAGTAAAAAAACAAAACAAAAAAAAAACTCCGGAGCAATATCTGCGGCGCAGAAGAAACTGAGTTTATCCAAAGGAAGAAACACTCCTGAATAAACATAATGAGCTTTAATAGAGTTACAGTGTTTGCTTAGAAAACTTGCAGTGTTTCATTGCTCTGGTCGGGAGGTATTAGCACGCGGCCAATATTTGCTTTAGTAGATGTCATGAGATGATGAATTGTGACACCGAACTGATTATAAATGTGTCTAGTCCTAGATTTCTTCTGGCTTGATCGAGATGCCAGCCAGCTTAAAGGGGTTTTGCCAGGAAGTGATTTCCTCACCTAACAGGCTGAACTGTCCTCTTGAGCCTTGAAAAAAGGGGCGTTGTTTTTCTGTTTAAAAAAACCAAGTACCTCCTCTGTGATGTCATCACACCACCTCCCATGCACGCTCCTGATATTCATCTGAGTGAAAAAATGTTTGGCTAACCACAGGTAACTGATTGTCACAAGCTTCAGGTTTTGTTCTATCTATTGTAGAGTAAAATAAGCGAGAGGCATGTTCCTATACGACAGGGGGGGGGGCTGAGCAGGCGTCTGTGTTACTCAATAATACATTAACCACGATTCTCTATACAGCAGACAAGCCTTGACACATAAATGTTATAGTCCTAGATTTCTTCTGGCTTTGAGTCGAGATGCCACGGTTAAGGGGTTTTGCCATAGGAAGTGATTCCATCCTAAGGCTGATACTCACCTCTTGGAGGCTAAAAAAAGGGGCGTATTTGTTTCTTTGTTTTAAAAAAAACACGTACCTCCTCTGGATGTCATCGCTCCATCATCCATTGAAACTGTTTGCAGCCACAGAGGATAAACTGTTTTGTGCACCAAAAGCTAAGGTTTTGTTTTCTAAAGTCTTATTGTCAGGATAAATATGCTCCGAGCAGCGTTGTTCACTGACAAAGCGGGGAAGGGAGGTTGAGCAGGGGGTCGAATTTTTACTCAGATTTACATTACAACCAGCAGTTTCCCTTATACAGCAGACACAGCCTTGACACAAAAAGTTTATCCTAGTTTTTCTTCTGGCTTGATCGGATTGCCAGCTGCTAAGGGGTTTTGCCAGAAGTAAATTTCCTCCCCTAACAGGCTGATACTCCCCTCTTAAGCCTTGAAAAAGGGGCGTTTTGTTTTGTGTTTAAGAAAACAAGTACCTCCTCTGTATTGTCATTCTCCCCTCCCATGCCACGTTCCTGATATTCAGTCTCTGTAGTTGAGCAAACATGTTTGGCTAAACCACAGGGGATAAGTGTATTGTGCACAAGCTCTACGGGTTTTGTTTTCTCCCTCTTATCTGCTCAGGAGTAAAGATAAGCTCCGAGCAGGCAGTGTTCAATGACTATAGACAGAGGGGGGGGGGGGGGATTGAGCACGGAGCGTCTGCATGTTTACTCAGATAATTACATTACAACCAGCGGATTCTCTATACAGCAGACACAGCCTCTGACACATAAATGTATATAGTCCTAGATTTCTTCTGACTTGATCAAGATGCCAGCCAGCTTAAAGGGGTTTTGCCCTTTAAGTGATTTCCTGACCTAACAGGCTGATACTCCCCTCTTGAGCCTTGAAAAAAAGGAGCGTTTTATTTCTGTGTTTAAAAAAAAAAACCAAGTACCTCCTCTGTGATGTCATCGCTCCACCTCCCATGCACACTCCTGAGGCTGATATTCAGTCTCTGTAGTTGAGCAAACATGTTTGGCTAAACCACAGGGGATAACTGTATTGTGCACAAGCTATACAGGTTTTGTTTTCCCCTCTTATCTGCTCAGGAGTAAAGATAAGCTCCGAGCAGGCAGTATTCACTGACTACAGACGGGGGAATGGGGGTGGGGGGGGGTCTGAGCAGGGGGCGTCTGTATGTTTACTCAGATAATTACATTACAACCAGCGGATTCTCTATACAGCAGACACAGGAACAAAGCTAGTGCAGATGCCCAGTAACACTGCTTTTTTTTCTCCCCCTCCCTTCAAAGCTCGTTCCTGTGTCCTGCCATCAGATAAGAAGTGCAAGCAACGCAATCGCGACCAGGAGCTTGCCAGATAAGCTCCTGGTCGTAGCTAATGTAAACAGTCAGGAAACTAAGGGCATCTAAGTCAGGCTGCAGCTTTCAGAGGCTTCACTTTTTTTGATGACATATATTTAGAAAAGTGATTAAATACCCATTTTGGAGGATCCCACGTCAACATTAGATCGTGGCAAAACCCTTTTAAGGCCAATTTGTTTTACAGCGGGACACGGCCAACGGTGCTGCTCATAAACACAGGCAAAAGAACATAGACCTGATAAGGATGTGAACAACATGGCTGCAGTCTTCCAAAAACAGCACCTCTGCTGTCCAACAGGTTGTGTGTGGTATTGCAGCTCAATGCTGTTCAAATCAGTAGAGCTAATCTCTAGGTTTGGAACAAAGCAGCCATGTTTTAAAACTTAAACTTGGACAAAACTTTTGCCGGTTTTAGAAAACACATTTTCAAATATTAAAGGGGTATTTTTGCCATATTGACTAGCTCTAAACTTGTAGACGAAGTTAAGTAAATTACCAAATACATTGCTGTTTTGATTTTACTTCATTTCAGTTAGAACAGGTCTTATCTCCCGCTTGTCTACAGAAGGTTTCTCAGACTGCCAACCAGGTCAGTGGTCAGGATGGTGACATCATTCCCTGCTGTGTCTTATCAGCAGCACAGGAGCTTGTGTCTGTTTCTTGCAGACAAACTTTAACCCTTAAGAGCTCTATCATTTTCTGCCCTGCTGTTAAATCCTCTTCACTACCAATGTCCCTCTAACAGGATCAGCTAGGAATAACAGAGATAAAATGTCAGTCGCTGCTGTAGAACCACTCAAAGACTGAAGAGGAAGCCTTAACAGGAGAAGGGAGTCTGAAATTCTAGAACCCACCTGCAGCCTGAGTAGGAAGTGGAAGCCTGAAATTTTAGAACCACCTGCAGCCTAAGCAGGAAGTGGTAGCCTGGAGCTGTAGAACCACCCACAGCTGGAACAGGAAGTGGGAGCCTGGAGCTGTATAACACCACACAGCCAGAATAGAAAGTGGGAGCCTGAGCCTGTAGAACCACCCACAGCCGGAACAGGAAGTGGAAGCCTAGAGCTGTAGAATCACCCAAACCCGGAATAGGAAGTGGGAGCCTGAGGCTGGAGAACCGCCCACAGCTGGAACAGGAAGTGGGAGCCTGAAGCTGTAGAACCACCCACAGCCTGAACAGGAAGAGGGTGTCTGAGCCGGAAGTGGGAACCTGAAGGTGGCTGAGAAAACCCCTTTCAGAAACAGAGAGTAGAGGAGCATTCTCTCACTCTTCTTTATGGGCCCCCAAAACTGGGAACAGTTCTTAGGAGCATCTCTCACTTTGGAGGACCCAGCCCATTGATCTCAATAAGAATTGTGTAATTCTTTGCTCCCCCATGGGTAGCACTGTTGCAGAACTCAACACTTGTTGCCAGGTTCAGCTGATGGACTGAGGTCCCACCAGCACAACGTTCTGGCACCAGCCTATCTTGAGGGAACCCTTTAAAAAAAACTTTTCTTTGTCCGCCATTAGAGGCGTAGGCCCATTGACTAGCTAAGGATTGGGGTTTGTCTAATGATCACTGGGGAACTAGATTTTGGGGAATCGGTGTCTCCCATCATAGAGCGACCTGGGAAAAACCAAAAACATTACCATCCAAAAAAGAAACATACAGTTAACAGTAGCACGCCCATCTGTTTCGGTGTCCGCTCTTCTGAAGGTCCACCATAGTATTGGAAATTTTTACATAAGGCTCAGGTTCTGGTTTGAAAATAGAGCCAAATCTTCTCTGACTCCCTTTACACTACCACCACTAATAAAACCCGAATGTACGGTATAGTATTATGGTTGTGTCCTCTTTGTGCTGTGATTGAAGAAAGAACGTGGAGGAGGAGTGGGGGGGGGGGGTAGCGGATCTGCATTTCCATCTTGGCTGTGGCGCTCGTGACTGGGCCGCTTTGCTGCCACTGGCCCTGGCTCTTCTTGTTAAGATCAATGCCATCTTCAGTGCTAAAAAGTGTTGAGATATTCTGGCAACAAACCTTGTTGTCTTTGCCAGGAAGCTGTGACTTGGACTCAGATTGGTTTTACAGCATGAAAATGACCTCAAACACATTTCCGATGCAAAAGAAAAAACGGTTGGCAGACGAGAACATCAAGATTAACGTTTCACCCTTCCCTCCCTCTCCCTCCCAAAAAAAACAACCCAAAAACGTAATAAATGCTGAGAGCGTTTTGCATATGGAAGAAGCCGAGGTCCTTCCCAGGATGCATTGTGGCTGTATTGTGCGTTACGGAGAAGACCCCATGCCCAGGACTTGGCTGGATTCCTGCATTAGTTCTTTACAGTGTTGCTCGGATCTGGAATTGAGATTTTATACAAGTCACCTAATAGGCTGCTCATCTACAAAAGTATTGGAGCATGTATTATCCCACCGCTCAACTCTTTGGTTACCCAGCGTCCTGACTCTGGTCAGAGGTGGCATGCAAATGACATGCCCTGATTTCCTAAAGGGCCAGTGTACTAAACATGATTAACTCTGGTCATTGGTGGGGTCTACGATGGTGGAACCAGGGTTTGATGATCTTCAGGTCTTTGAAATGAATGTATAGGGTTGGTGAAACTGTGATGGTGGAACCAGGGAACTGATCAATAGCAGGTCTTGAAAAGGGATATATTGGAGTGGTGGGTCTCTGATGGTGCAACCAGGGGACTGGTCAACAGCAGGTCTTGAAAAGGGATATATTGGAGTGGTGGGTCTCTGATGGTGGAACCAGGGGACTGGTTAACAGCAGGTCTTGAAAAGGGATATATTGGAGTGGTGGGTCTCTGATGGTGGAACCAGGGTTTGATGATCTTCAGGTCTTTGAAATGAATGTATAGGGTTGGTGAAACTGTGATGGTGGAACCAGGGAACTGATCAACAGCAGGTCTTGAAAAGGGATATATTGGAGTGGTGGGTCTCTGATGGTGGAACCAGGGGACTGGTTAACAGCAGGTCTTGAAAAGGGATATATTGGAGTGGTGGGTCTCTGATGGTGGAACCAGGGGACTGGTCAACAGCAGGTCTTGAAAAGGGATATATTGGAGTGGTGGGTCTCAGATGGTGGAACCAGGGAACTGATCAACAGCAGGTCTTGAAAAGGGATATATTGGAGTGGTGGGTCTCTGATGGTGGAACCAGGGTTTGATGATCTTCAGGTCTTTGAAATGAATGTATAGGGTTGGTGAAACTGTGATGGTGGAACCAGGGGACTGGTTAACAGCAGGTCTTGAAAAGGGATATATTGGAGTGGTGGGTCTCTGATGGTGGAACCAGGGGACTGGTCAACAGCAGGTCTTGAAAAGGGATATATTGGAGTGGTGGGACTCTGATGGTGGAACCAGGGAACTGATCAACAGCAGGTCTTGAAAAGGGATATGTTGGAGTGGTGGGTCTCTGATGGTGGAACCAGGGAACTGATCAACAGCAGGTCTTGAAAAGGGATATATTGGAGTGGTGGGTCTCTGATGGTGGAACCAGGGGACTGGTCAACAGCAGGTCTTGAAAAGGGATATATTGGAGTGGTGGGCCTCAGATGGTGGAACCAAGGAACTGATCAACAGCAGGTCTTGAAAAGGGATATGTTGGAGTGGTGGGTCTCTGATGGTGGAACCAGGGAACTGATCAACAACAGGTCTTGTAAAGGGATATATTGGAGTGGTGGGTCTCTGATGGTGGAACCAGGGTTTGATGATCTTCAGGTCTTTGAAATGAATGTATAGGGTTGGTGAAACTGTGATGGTGGAACCAGGGAACTGATCAACAGCAGGTCTTGAAAAGGGATATGTTGGAGTGGTGGGTCTCTGATGGTGGAACCAGGGGACTGGTTAACAGCAGGTCTTGAAAAGGGATATATTGGAGTGGTGGGTCTCTGATGGTGGAACCAGGGGACTGGTCAACAGCAGGTCTTGAAAAGGGATATACTGGAGTGGTGGGTCTCTGATGGTGGAACCAGGGACCTGATCAACAGCAGGTCTTGAAAAGGGATATACTGGAGTGGTGGGTCTCTGATGGTGGACCCAGGGGACTGGTCAACAGCAGGTCTTGAAAAGGGATATATTGGAGTGGTGGGTCTCTGATGGTGGAACCAGGGAACTGATCAACAGCAGGTCTTGAAAAGGGATATACTGGAGTGGTGGGTCTCTGATGGTGGAACCAGGGAACTGATCAACAGCAGGTCTTGAAAAGGGATATATTGGAGTGGTGGGTCTCTGATGGTGGAACCAGGGGACTGGTTAACAGCAGGTCTTGAAAAGGGATATATTGGAGTGGTGGGTCTCTGATGGTGGAACCAGGGAACTGTTCACCCGCAGGTCTTGAAAAGGGATCTATTGGAGTGGTGGGTCTCTGATGGTGGAACCAGGGTACTGATCAACAACAGGTCTTGTAAAGGGATATATTGGAGTGGTGGGTCTCTGATGGTGGAACCAGGGAACTGATCAACAGCAGGTCTTGAAAAGGGATATATTGGAGTGGTGGGTCTCTGATGATGGAACCAGGGAACTGATCAACAGCAGGTCTTGAAAAGGGATATATTGGAGTGGTGGGTCTTTGATGGTGGAACCAGGGGACTGGTCAACTGCAGGTCTTGGAAATTCATATATAGGGGTAGTGGATCGGCAGTGATGGAGCTGGTGATCAACAGGTCTCAGAAATGAATGTACAGGACTCGTAGATCTGTAATGTTGGAACCAGGGGACTGCTGGTTATTAGGTCTTCTGAATGAATGTATAAGAGTGGTGAATCTGTGATTGGGGAACCAGGGGACTGGTCAACAGCAGGTTTTGGAAATGGATATATAGGTGTGGTGGATCTCGAATGGTGGAACCAGGGAGCTGGTGACCAGCAAGTCTCAGAAATGAATGTATAGGAGTGGTGGGTCTGTGATGGTGGAACCAGGGGACTGGTCAACAGCAGGTCTTGGAAATGGATATATAGGGGTGGTGGATCTGTAATGGTGAAACCAGGGGACTGGTGATCATCAGTTCTTCAAAATAAATGTGTAGGGTGGTGAATCTGTTACGGTGGAACCAGGGCCTGGTCAACAGCAGGTCTTTGAAATAGAGATATAGGAGTGGTGGGTCTCTGATGGTGGAACCATGAGACAGGTGACCCGAAGGTCTCGGAACTTAATGTATAGGGGTGAGGGGGGGTCTGTGTTTGGTTTTGTGAATGTATAGGGTGGAACTGGTGACCAAAGGGGTCCAAGTCTCAGAAATGAATGTATAGGGGTGATGGGTCTGTGATGGTGGAACCAGGGGTCTGGTGATCATCAGGTCTTCGAAATGAATGTATAAGGGTGGTGAATCTGTGATGGTGGAACCAGGGGACTGGTGACCAGCAAGTCTCAGAAATGAATGTATAGGGGTGGTGGGTCTGTGATGGATTAACCAGGGAACTGGTCAACAGCAGGTCTTGGAAATGGATATATAGGGTTGGTGGATCTGTAATGCTGAAACTAGGGGATTGGTGATCATCAGGTCTTCGAAATTAATGTATAAGAGTGGTGAATCTGTGATGGTGGAACCAGGGTACTGGTCAACAACTGGTCTTGGAAATAGATATATAGGAGTGGTGGGTCTGTGATGGTGAACCAGGAGACTGGTGACCAGCAGGTCTCAGAAATGAACGTATAGGGGTGTTGGGTCTGTGATGGTGGAACCAGGGGTCTGGTGATCATCAGGTCTTCGAAATGAATGTATAAGGGTGGTGAATCTGTGATGGTGGAACCAGGGGACTGGTCAACAGCAGATCTTGGAACGGTTGTATAGAGGTGGTGGGTCTGTTATGGTAGAACGAGGGGATTGGTGACCATTAGGTTTTGGAAATGGATATGGGAATCGTTGATCTGTGATGGTTGAATCAGGAAGTGGTGAATATCAGGTCTCTGAAATGGATGTATGGGAGAATCTGTGTTTCTGGAACCAGGAGACTGGTGACCAACAGTTATCAGAAACGAATTAATGGGATTGGTGGGTCTGTGGTGGTGGGAACTGATGACCACCATTTTTCGTTATGGATTTATGGGGGTGTTGGGTCTTTGACTACGCAACCAGGGGACTTGTTATAAGCAGGTCTCGGAAATGGATACATGAAGGTGGTGAGTCTATGATGCTGGAACCAGGGGACTGATGACCAGCAGGTCTCGGAACGGTTGTATAGAGGTGGTGGGTGTGTTATGGTAGAACTAGGGGAATTGAGGACCACCAGGTCTTGGAAATGGATATGGGAATGGTGGGTCTGTGATGGTGGAACCAGGGGACTGGTGAATAGCAGGTCTCAAAAATGAATGGGATTTCTTGGGTCTGTGGTGGTGGGACCAGGGGACTGATGACCAGCATTTGTTGGTAATGAATTTATGGGGGTGGTGGGTTTTTAACTAAGGAACCAGAGGACTTGTTATAAGCAGGTCTCGGAAATGGATACATGAAGGTGGCGAGTCTATGATGCTGGAACCAGGGGACTGATGACCAGCAGGTCTCAGAAATGAATGTTTGGGTGGGGAGGGTTATTCTGTGATGCTGGAACCAAGGAACTGGTGACCAGCAGTTCTCAGAAACAAATTAATGGGATTGGTGGGTCTTTGATGGTGGGACTAGGGGACTGATGACCAGCAGGTCTTGTAAATGAATGTGCTAGTAGATAACTAAAAAGAAACCACTCATCGAATAGAGTCATCCTGCAATAACACAGAATCCGAGCTGGTTGACGTCTGAACACCCCCTCCTGGCCAAACTCATCTCTCCGCACCTCCAGGGCCCTACTCCCAGGCCTCCCACACAAGGCACCTTATTGCTCACCTCTTTAAATTGAAAGATTAACCTCGGGCACTCCAAAACCTCATTACAGCGCAGTCGCCGGAGTGTAAGCCTGCAATCCGTGTGCCTATATATATTTATATGTATTCTCTAGGCTTCCTTCATGCATGGGAATTTGTGTAATACCATGTGAATGAAAGATACTGAAATGCTATTACTGGCAATACTTCCATTAAAGCAAGCATTTAGAAGCCGCGCTCTACCTCTGTACAGGACAATTGGAGAACATTAACCACTGATGTGAAGAGGCAATTGGATTTTCAATGAATAGTTGATACAATTGTGGTCACTTAGGAGAATTAAAATTCCTGTTTGCTATAGGGGGCAGTATTTGATGCAGGGTTGCCTAATGGGGGTAGTCTTTCATCCTATTATTCTCTTGGAGGTGTCCATATCTTTGTAACCTTACGTTTTGTACAAAAAGTTTTTGTAAAACCTTTGCCACCATATAAAAAAAAAAACCAAAAAAAAACTAACCTTCCTTGATCCAACGAGGGCTGTTTAGGTACTGATTTTTGTTCCCCATAGAATTCAATGGAGAACGGAAAAACATATGTACAGATACAGCAAGAAGGCTCCACCTATAAGTGACTCAGCAGGTGGCAGGGATGATCTACAAAGAAGGCTCCACCTATAAGTGACTCAGCAGGGGGCAGGGATGGTCTACAAAGACGGCTCCACCTATAAGTGACTCAGCAGGGGCAGGGATGATCTACAAAGAAGGCTCCACCTATAAGTGACTCGGCAGGGGGCAGGGATGATCTACAAAGAAGGCTCCACCTATAAGTGACTCGGCAGGGGGCAGGGATGATCTACAAAGAAGGCTCCACCTATAAGTGACTCAGCAGGGGACAGGGAGGGTCTACAAAAATGGCCCACCTACATGACTCGGCAGGGACAGGATGACTACAAGAAGGCTCCACCTATAAGTGCCTCTGCAGGGGCAGGATGGTCTACAAAGAATGCTCCACCTATAAGTGACTCAGCAGGGGGCAGGGATGGTCTACAAAGGAGGCTCCACGATAAGAGACACGGCACGGGGCAGGGATGATCTACAAAGAAGGCTCCACCTATAAGTGACTCAGCAGGGGCAGGGATGATCTACAATGAAGGCTCCACCTATAAGTGACTCAGCAGGGTTGATCTACAAAGAAGGCTCCACCCATAAGTGACTCAGCAGGGATGATCTACAAATTAGGTTCCACCCATAAGTGACTCAGCAGGGGGCAGGGATGATCTACAAAGACGGCTCCACCTATAAGTGACTCAGCAGGGGGCAGGGATGGTCTACAAAGAAGGCTCCACCTATAAGTGACTCAGCAGGGGCAGGGATGATCTACAAAGAATGCTCCACTTATAAGTGACTCAGCAGGGGGCAGGGATGGTCTACAAAGAAGGCTCCACCTATAAGTGACTCGGCAGGGTACAGAGATGATCTACAAAGAAGGCTCCACCTATAAGTGACTCAGCAGGGGCAGGGATGATCTACAAAGAAGGCTCCACCTATAAGTGACTCAGCAGGGGCAGGGATGATCTACAAAGAAGGCTCCACCTATAAGTGACTCAGCAGGGGGCAGGGATGGTCTACAAAGAAGGCTCCACCTATAAGTGACTCAGCAGGGGCAGGGATGATCTACAAAGAATGCTCCACCTATAAGTGACTCGGCAGGGAGGATCAAAAAGGCTCCCAATGATCAGAGGGAGATCACAAATTAGGTTCCACCCATAAGGTACTCAGCAGGGGCAGGGAGGATCTACAAAGAAGGCTCCACCCATAAGTGACTCAGCAGGGGGCAGGGATGATCTACAAAGAAGGCTCCACCTATAAGTGACGCGGCAGGGAGGATCTACAAATTAGGCTCCACCTATAAGTGACTCAGAAGAGGGCAGGGATGATCTACAAAGAATGCTCCACCTATAAGTGACTCAGCAGGGGCAGGGATGATCTACAAAGACCTCCCTATAAGTGACTCAGCAGGTGGCTAGAGATCTACAAACGGTTCCACTATAATGACTCAGCAAGGGGCGATGAGATCTTCAAAGACGGTTCCACCTATATTGACTCAGCAGGGAGAGGATCTACAAAGACGCCACACTTTAAAGTGACTCAGCATGGGGCAGGAGGGTCTACAAAGAAGACTCCATCCTAATAGTGACTCTCAAGAGATAATCTCAAAGAGGCTCCACCTATCAGTGCTCAGCAAGGGCAGGGTGATCCACAAACGACGGCTCCACCTATAAGTGACTCAGCAGGGGGCAGGATGATCTACAAAGAAGGCTCCACCTATAAGTGACCCGCAGGGAGATCCTACAAATTAGCTCCACCTATGACAGCCTGCTAGAGGGGCAGGGATGAATGCAAAGAAGGCTCCACTTATAATGACCTCAGCCAGGCAGGATGATCTACAAAACGCTCCACATAAGTACTCAGCAGAGGGCAGAGAGGACTACAAGACGGTTCCACCTATAGTGACTCAAGGCAGAGAGGACACTACAAAAAACCTATCCAACCTATAGGTGACTGCAGAGGGCAGAGAGGACTACAACAGAGGCCACACTATAATGACTCATCAGGGGGAGATGACTTACAAAAAGCTCCATCTATAAGTGACTCAGACTAGGGGCAGGATATCTACAAAGTAAGTCTCCACTATAATTACTCATGATGGCAGTATGATCACAAAAAGCTCACCTAATAATTGACTCAGAGGTGGCAGGATGATCAAAAGAAGGCTCCACCTATAAGTACTCAATGGCAGTGGATGGTCTACAAAGAATCCACTATAAGTGACTCAGCGGGCAGGGATGATCTACAAAGAAGCCACCTATAATGACTCAGAGGGGCAAGGGAGGTCTACAAAGAAGCCACAATGACTCGGCAGGAGGATCTACAAATTAGTGTCACCCATGGACTCAGAGGCAGGTTGACTACAAAAAACTCCACTTGAGTTGACTCGGCAAGGATGATCTACAAAGTAGGTTCCACCCATAGGTAACTCACAGGGCAGGAGGGCTACAAATGACGGCTCACACTATAGTGACACAGGGCAGGGAGGCTACCAAAAAGTGCTCCACTATAAGTGATCGCGGGGCAGGATATCTCAAGAATGCTCCACCTATAAGGGACTCAGCAGGGGGCAGGCATGGTCTACAAAGAAGGCTCCACCTATAAGTGACTCGGCAGGGGACAGAGATGATCTACAAAGAAGGCTCCACCTATAAGTGACTCAGCAGGGGCAGGGATGATCTACAAATTAGGCTCCACCTATAAGTGACTCAGCAGGGGGCAGGGATGATCTCCAAAGAAGGCTCCACCTATAAGTGACTCAGCAGGGGGCAGGGATGATCTACGAAGACGGCTCCACCTAAAAGTGACTCAGCAGGGGCCAGGGATGGTCTACAAAGAAGGCTCCACCTATAAGTGACTCAGCAGGGGCAGGGATGATCTACAAAGAATGCTCCACCTATAAGTGACTCGGCAGGGAGGATCTACAAAGAAGGCTCCACCCATAAGTGACTCAGCAGGGAGGATCTACAAATTAGGTTCCACCTATAAGTGACTCAGCAGGGGGCAGGGATGATCTACAAAGAAGGCTCCAACTAAAAGTGACCGGCAGGATGATCCAAATTAGCTCACCTATAGTGACTAAAGGCGGGATGATCTGCAAAGAAGACTCCACCTATAAGTGACTCAGCAAGGGCAGGGATAATCTACAAAGACGGCTCCACCTATAAGTGTCTCAGCAGGGGGCAGAGAGGATCTACAAAGACGGTTCCACCTATAAGTGACTCAGCAGGGGGCAGAGAGGATCTACAAAGATGGCTCCACCTATAAGTGACTCAGCAGGGGGCAGGGATGATCTACAAAGAAGACTCCACCTATAAGTGACTCAGCAGGGGCAGGGATGATATACAAAGACGGCGCCACATATAAGTGACTCAGAAGAGGGCAGGGAGGATCTACAAAGAAGGCTCCACTATAAGTGACTCAGCAGAGGGCAGGGAGGATCTACAAAGAAGGCTCCACCTATAAGTGACTCAGCAGGGGGCAGGGAGGATCTACAAAGAAGGCTCCACCTATAAGTGACTCAGCAGGGAGGATCTACAAATTAGGTTCCACCCATAAGGTACTCAGCAGGGGCAGGGTTGATCTACAAAGAAGACTCCACCTATAAGTGACTCGGCAGGGATGATCTACAAATTAGGTTCCACCCATAAGGTACTCAGCAGGGGGCAGGGAGGGTCTACAAAGAAGACTCCACCTATAAGTGACTCGGCAGGGAGGATCTACAAATTAGGCTCCACCCATAAGGTACTCAGCAGGAGCAGGGATGATCTACAAGGAAGGCTCCACCTGTAAGTGACTCAACAGGGGCAGGGATGGTCTACAAAGAAGGCTCCACCTATAAGTGACACAGCAGGGGACAGGGAGGGTCTACAAAGACGGCTCCACATATAAGTGACTCAGCAGGGGGCAGGGATGATCTACAAATAAGGCTCCACCTATAAGTGACTCGGCAGGGAGGATCTACAAAGAAGGCTCCACTCATAAGTGACTCAGCAGAGGGCAGGGAGGATCTACAAAGAAGGCTCCACCTATAAGTGACTCAGCAGGGAGGATCTACAAAGTACGGCTCCACCTATAAGTGACTCGGCAGGGGTGATCTTCAAAGAACTATATTTACTATTTTGCCATAGGCAAACTTAAACTCTATCAGTTCTCTATCTATAAAACACTAAAATGTAACTTTTATTATGTATAACTCTTAACCTCTATACACACTATTTAAAAACCTGATTTCCAACCTCAACATTTAACCCTTTCTACTTCTGTAGGAAGGAATAGCTCCTTTTCCATCATCAAGTCTGGTGGAGCACCACCTACTAACAGGAAAACCTTATATATACAGTGATTTACTAACTCTAGTAATGGATCCCAAGCCTCCTACTTGGGCAGTCGTCCCTAATCTAATGGACACAGGACGAATAAGGCCCCTTGTGAAGGAGTACCGAGGACGGGAGTAGAATGACAGCACCTGGGGTTGAACGCTCACACAGCATTGAGTGTGTGTGATTACTAAGGAGCACAGAGGACGGAAGTAGAGTGACAGCACCTGGGGTTGAACACTCGCTCAGCAGTGAGTGTGTCTGATTACTAAGGCGTACAGAGGACGGGGATAGAATGACAGCACCTGGGGTAGAACGCTCACACAGCAGTGAGTGTGCGTGATTATTAAGGAGTACAGAGGACGGGAGTAGAATGACAGCACCTGGGGGTTGAACACTCAGTAGCTGCCTGAGAGGAGAGGTGATGTCTGAGCATGTGCGACCAGGACTGAGGAGCTCTCAGCCCTGGTCATATCCCCTGGAGACGAGCTGTAAACAATGGATCACTAAAGGAGCAGCTAAAACAAAAACGGTGCAGAATTTTTAATAATGATGAAATGGTGAAAATGTTTATTATTTCATTTGTAAGCTTCCCGCATCAATTTTACTTTGTGGCAAAACCCCTTTAATTTTCACGGGACTGCGTTGCCCCATTTATAGTCTATTTTGCTTTCTTCTGTCCCCGCTGAGTTGCTGTGACTTTGATGACTGAACCCTCGATCTGTTTTTGCAGCCTCCGAAAGCTCGTGCTATTGGACACGCCTGTCTTCCAGCGCGCCGAGTCGAAATTAATTTGGAAGTGTTGCTCCATTACAAATCTCTCTAAGCGAGGGGGGGGGGGGGCAGGCGGGGCTGTAATTAGGCACAGACACTGCTGATTAGTGTGCTGTACCTAATCGCACAGCCAGCTCTTTTGCGGGGTTTGTTTTTGCAGCGTTGCGGCGCCGCGTAGCACGTGCCTGAAGGAGACGGGAAGATGAAAGAGGCGAGGTGTAGGAGTCCAGAGGCCAAGTCTGCGGAGGCCATCATTTTTCGGCGTCATGCAAAGTAAACCTGTGCAGACCGCTCCGCTCTTCATCGCCACGGTGTGACGCCCGCTCGTCCATCCTTGTCACACGCATTCTACTACATTGAGAGTCCATGGTCGGCAGTGACACATGGTAATGGACGATATTGGGCTTATCCCTATGAGGGGCTATAGCTATTTAATATCACATCTGCTATACTAGGAGCTCAAGTGGAATCGCTGTGCAGGATGAGATATGTCGTTTTATAGAGATGACTCGGCTCAGGAGGCAGGAGAAGAGATGGCCGGGTAGAAGATGATGTACGGAGATGGATTAGTCATCACCTACTGTCCTCAGAAAGGCCTTCACTCATCATGGAGCCTTCACGGCATGAGGAAAACGCTGAAAGAGCTGCTTAGGAAACACAATCTACACAGACGCTGTTGGTGAATTATTGTTCAGGGCCCTCATCTTTATTAAAGGACCAATCCAGTTTTTTTTTTCCCTTAGTTCATTAGAAATTGCTGTTACAGTGTAGTGTCAGTAACCTTTCTTACCTGCAGGCTAGCAACAGGGTTTCTGTCTGATGGGCAAGGCAGTCTGTTATAGGTCACATGACCCAGCTATCTTGAGTAGCTTGCAAAGGACAATGGGGGGGGGGCTGGCAAGATTTTACTCAAAATGTGTCCTTACTTTTAGGGGGAGGACAGTGTTAAAACTTATTGGACTAACAGTCCTTAAATACGCGCGACAAATTTTAAATCAATAGTGTTGATAAATCTGGTGCAGGTTAGAACTGTCTAGTCTCAGTTTGCACCATCTTTAAGTTGGCTTACTTTTACGCCAGAATTTGATCGCACATCCTGGCGCATTTCTTGTCACATTTAAGCCACGCCCCCTTTCCGAGAAACCATGCCCACTTTTACTAGGCCATGCCCCCTTTGTCGGAGGCGGCGCAGAAGCGTCTGAAATGGTCTAAAACACATAGTAAATGTGGCGAAAAGCGTGTTTTTGGCGCAAATTTAGCCAGAATTCTGGCGCAGCTGCCTTGATAAATCTGCCCCACTGTGCTTTTGATGCGGACAGTAGGGCCTTGTCACCACGGCACGTTGTTTCAGCCGGTTCTCAGTTTTTGAAAACCAGCTGAAAAACTTTTACACGGACCTCAATGGAAAATCCGCGCAGTGGGGACGATTAATTTTTCACCCGGGGGTCCGAAAAACATAGAACATATTCATTCCTCTGACTGGTTTTCGGACAGAACATGAACATGCCTATGTGAAACCGCGGAGAAAAGCCGTCCCCCAGCGGCCGGTATTTGTCCTGTGCCGTGTAAATGGCCCCTAAGGACATGTCCCCACTGCACGGATTTTTGGCCGTTTTTTCAGCCGGTTTGCGGTTTTGCAGACCGCCTGAAAAACCGGCCGAAAATGAGTACAATGGGGCGCTATGGAAAACCCGTGCAGCAGTCCCCACTGCGCGGGTTTTCCACCCGGTGGGTTTTCCGCCCGTGGGCCGCTCAATAAACATTGAGCATGTTCATTCTTCCGTCCAGTTTCCGGACGGAATATGAACACCTCAATGGAGGGGGGGGGCTCTTCTCCGCACATCGCGGAGAAAAACCCGGGCCCCCCCCCCCCCTGCGGCCGTGTCGAGAAACGCACTTAAAAACGCTTCAAGAACTATTACCAAAGAAGCTCGTAAAAACCTCGTTGTGTGTGAACTACAGCGCCGTTTTACATAGGAATCAATTAAAATGAACTGGGGGTGTTTTGGATGCGGTGTTAGGAGTGGAAACGCCCCGAAAACAGCGGCAAAGTCAGCCACGTGAACATACCCTAAGGGCATGTCCCCACGACCAAGTTTTTCAGACGGTTTTCAGTTTTGAAAACAGCCTGTAAACCGGCTGTCAAACTTTATCATGGCCCTCTATGGAAAACCCATGCAACAGACCCCACTGCACGGATTTTCCACTGGCGGGTTTTTTTTTTTTTTTTTTTTTTTTTTTTTTAAGGGTGTGGTTTGTGTGTGTATAAAATTTATATACATATATATATATTAATATATATATATATTATATATATATATATTATATTTATATATTTATATATATTATATATATATATATTATATATATATAGTCATGGCCAAAAGTTTTGGGAGTGATACAAATGTTAATTTTTAAAAAAGTCTACTGCATCAGGTTTTATAATGGCCCAAATTTTCAATACTCCAGAATGTTATAAAGAGTGATCAGCTTAACAGCGATTAAGTGCAAAGTCAATAGTTGCCTAGAAAATGACCTTTTTCCCCCAAAACCCATTTCCACTTCATTGCAGGCCTGCCTTAAAAGGAGCAGCTAACATCGTTTCAGTGATTGCTCCATTAACACAGGTGTGGGTGTTGATGAGGACAGGGCTGGAGATCAATCTGTCATGATTAAGAAAGGGAATCACACCACTGGACACTTTAAAAGGAGGCTGGTGCTTGGCATCATTGTTTCTCTTCTGTTTAACCATGGTTATCTCTAAAAAAACCCACGTGCAGTCATCATTGCACTGCACAAAACTGGCCTAACAGGGAAGAGTATCGCAGCTAGAAAGATTGCACCTCAGTCAACAATCTATCGCATCATCAAGGAATTCAAGGAGAGAGGTTCCATTGTTGCTAAAAAGGCTCCAGGGCGCCCAAGAAAGACCAGCAAGCGCTAGGACCGTCTCGTAAAAGTGTTTCAGCTTGGGAATCGGGCTCCCAGCAGTGCAGAGCTTGCTCAGGAATGGCAGCAGGCAGGTGTGAGGGCATCTGCACGCACTGTGAGGCGGGGACTCATGGAGTAAGGCCTGGTGTCAAGGAGGGCAGCAAAGAAGCCACTTCTCTCCAGAAAAAACATCAGGGACAGACTGATATTCTGCCAAAGGTACAGGGAGTGGACTGCTGAGGACTGGGGTAAAGTCATTTTCCTGATGAATCCCTTTCCGAATGGTTTGGAACATCTGGAAAACAGCTTGTCGGAGAAGACAAGGTGAGCGATACCACCAGTCTTGTCTCATGCCAACTGTAAAGCATCCAGAAACCATTCATGTGTGGGTTGCTTCTCAGCCAAGGGAATCGGCTCTCTAACAGTCTTGCCTAAAAACACATCCATGAATAAAGAATGGTACCAGAATGTCCTCCAAGAGCAAAATTCTTCCCCAAAAATCCAAAAGCGTTTTTGGGGTTTTAACAATTTCCTTTTCCGCATGATGGAGGGAAACCCCTTGGCCCTTAAAAACAAAGGTGATAAAATAAATGGCTTTGGGAAAAACCCTAGAGATTTTGGGGTCATGGCCTGGAAAAAACTCCCCCCGATTTAATCCCATTTGGGGAAAACCCTTTTGGTAATTTATCAAAAGGGACGGGGGGGAAAAAAAAAAAAAACCAAAAAAAAATTGTGGGCAAAATTTTCAAAAACATTGATTGTGCAAAAATTTTTGGGCGGCTATTTAGTCAGGTTTTTTCTTCCAGAAAGGTGTTGAGGGCATGCCCAAAGGGGGGAAAATTTCAGAGGTCCTGAAAAAAAGGGGAAAGGCCAAAAAAACTGGGAAAAAATTGGGCTTGCTGATTAACGCATTTTAAATGTTTAATAAAAGCTTTTGTTAAATTTATAATTTTTTTTTGCACTTGAAATTTTTGGGATGTGAATTTTTAAAAAATTTGGGAAAAACACACCCTAAAAACCCGAGGGGGAAAAGATCAGGTGAAAAAAAAGAAAAATTTGTGTCATTCTCAAAAATTTTGGGGCCCTGAAAGTATATGCATGCTTTTTGGGGTGTATGTTTTTTGGGGTGTGTTTCGTGTGTATATCCGTATATTTCCCCGGTATAACCGAGGGGACCTACTTTTGCCCCAAAAATAAAGGGGGGAAAAATTTTTTGGCTCGGGGGTTTTAAGGCCCAGGGTAGAAAATTTCAGCGGGGTTCGGTTAAAAATTTTAAAATAAAAAAAAGGATAAACCCTTTTTAAATTAAAAAAGGCAGGGTTTTGGTCCCCCCTTTTGGCAATTTTTAGGCATTTTGGCCCATTTTTCAAGGGATATGTTCCCCAAAGGCCAAAGTTTTAGGCCCCATAGGCATGTAATTTAAACAGTTTTATGGGCCCCCCATAAACAGATTAAAAGGGGGAGGGGGTTTTTGGCCCCCTAGGCGGTATATGGCCCCCATAGGGAGGTATTTGGCCCCTTTGGCCCGGGGATAAGGGCCCCCCTAGGGGAGGTAATTTGGGCAGGCTTTAGGGGAGGGAAAAGGCAGGTTAGGGCCGGCTGGGGAGGGAAACTATAGGCAGGGGATTGGGCCGGTGTTGGCAGGTATAGGGGAGCGTTTGGGAGGGTTTTAGGGGGGGGGTGTAGGGAGGTATTTGGGCAAAATATAGGCAAATGTAGGCAAAGGGATAGGGGGTATAAGGGGGCCCGGGGTGTAGGCGGATTTGGGCAGGTTGGCAAGGGTGTTGGCAGGGGTTAGGGCCGGGGTGTAGGCAGGTTTAGGGAGCTGTAGGAGTATAGGGCCGGGGTGTAGGCAGGTATTGGGCAAATTAGGCGCTTTTTAGGCAGGATTGGGCAGGGGATTGGGCCGGCTGTAGGGGAGGTTTTTGGGCAGGGATAGGCAAAATGTAGGCAGGTTTTAGGGCCCGGGTGTAAGGGAGGGGATAGGCAGTTTTTTAGGCAGGTATAAAGGGAGCTTAGGGGGAGGTATAGGGCCCCGGGTGTAGGCAGGTATAGGCAACTGTTTGGGAAGGTATAGGGGGGGGGGCTGTAGGCAAAGGTATAGGCAGCTGTAGGCAGGGTTTTAGGCAAAATGTAGGCAGGTATAGGGCCGGGCTGTAGGCAAAGGAATTTGGCAGTTTTAGGCGGTTTTTTAGGGCCCGGGTGTAGGCAGGTAAGGCAGGTGTTGGGAATTTAAAAGGCAAAATAAAAAAAACAAAACAATCAATTACCTGGTTCCCCCCTGCTCCGTCTCCCGCCCCCTCCCTTGCCCCTTTTCTTTTGCCGGCCAGGGGGTGACATCACAGGCGCGAGCAGGTGAGCACACGCGCTGTCCAAAAATCCGGACAGCTCGAGTTTTTTCCTGCCCGGGGGTCCATGCTGAGCACGGACGCTCGCTCCCTGCCCGGCAGTGGTATCTTTCCCCCGTGTGCGCTGGAGGGTCGTATGGGTGAAGGGATCGCGGACAGTGCCCGGGGCCGCCGCACCCAACACTTTTTCGCCCCATGGCATTCAGCAATGCCCCCTGGGGCCCGCATTAACTAAGCCCCCCTTTGGGCCCGGGGCCCATCGAAAGCGCCCGGCCCCCGGGACAGTGACTCGGTATAACCGAGGCGAGATTTTTTCAGCAAATTTTTTTGTGCTGAAAAATGGGCTTATGCCGGTATATACGGTATATATATATATTTAAATATAAATTAAAATTTTTTTATATATATATATATATATATTAAAATTATTTATCCCGAAATCATCCTGCATAGAAAACCCCCCAAAGGGCCTGGGAGCAGTGGTGTAAGGACTTGTTACACGGATTTTAATCCGTGTTCAACATTTTTCGGCCCGTTTTGGGGGTACCTGGATCTAACTTTTACCGCCCGTCACTGCGTCTATGGAAACGGAGCGGCGTTCACACGGGGGTTGTCGCTTTTGACATGCAATTCCTTCAAACGGACCGAGCTGCGCTTTTGAAAACCCCGGCGATTTCTGTGAACGCCGCTCCGTGTTCGGATGACAGCGCTGGGTACTGCTAATTTTTTCGATCCATTTGGGGACCGACAGAGCGGACCCCAAACGGATCCCAAAATGCTTTTAAACGCAGTGTAAACCCGTTTGAACAAGCCCTAAAGCTGTCTGTGAAACTTCATGGTGAGAAAACTCTTTTAATGATCCACCATGTAAGTCTTGAACCGTCACTCTATAATGACTTTATTGCGCCAATTTGTGCCAGGTTAGGGGGATTCTGGAGGGTCCGCTTCATAGAGTTTCTTTTTTTTT
>JAODAL010018264.1:0-75230 GCA_025379985.1 Phyllomedusa bahiana
TGGGGCCCCAACTGTGTCATTGTCCCACTCTGTGGCCCCACTGTTTTGCCACCTCCAGAATGTGATTTTGCCCCTCCTTACCTATGCTGCTGCCGTGGCGTGCCGTGACCTCCACACTGTGTCTTGTGCCACTGTCTGCCCACCTACTGTGGGTGCTGCCGGGCCTCCCCTTGTGTCATTGTGCCTGTTGACCTCAGTGCTGCTGTGGTGCTGCCCCTGACCTCCCCACGTTCATTTTCCCACTCTGTGGGTACCCCGTTTTTTCCACTCCAAATGTCATTGGCCCCTGTGACTCAGCTGCTGCTTGGCGCTGAGTGACCTCACACTGTGTCATGTCCCCCTTCTGACCCCATGCGGCTTGGCTGCTGCCCTGACCTCCCCACTGTGTCATTTGTCCCCCTTGTGGCCTTTCTCCTGTTTTTCCACCCCCGAATGCATTGTTCCTTTTCTGACCTCATGCTGCTGCTGTGGCTGCTGCCGTGACTACATACTTGTCATTTTCCACTCTGTGGCCTACTACTTTTTTGCACCTCCAGAATGTGATTTTGCCACGCCGACTATGTGTGCTGGGGCGCTCCTGACCTCCCCCTTTTGCATTGTGCCCTGTCTACCTCAGCTGTACTGTGGCTGCTGCCGTGACCTCACATTGTGATTGTGCACTGTTGACCTCTGCTGCTGCTTGGTGCTGCCGGACCACCACTGTGTCATTGTCCCCCTCTGTGGGCCCACTCTGTTTTTTTTCCCCCCTCAGAAATTTTCATTTTGCCACTGTTACCTATGCTGCTGCTGTGGCTGCTGCCGTGACCTCCACACGTGTCATTTTGCCCCTGTTACCCTGCGGTGCTGTGGCGCTGCCCTGACCCCCACGTGTAATTTTCCCATCTGTGGCCTATCTGTTTTTTCCCCTCCAAAGTCTTGTGCCCCTGCCCGCCTCATGGTGCTGTGGGTGCTGCCCCGGGCCCCACACTGTGTCATTGTCCCCTCTGTGGCCTACTCCTGTTTTTGCCCCTCCAGAATGTCATTTTGGCCACTGCCTACTCTGCTGCTGTTTTGTGGCGCGTCTGACCCCACACTGTGTTTGCCCCACTTTTGTGCCTCCATTTTTTGCCACCTCCACAATGTCATTGTGCCATTGGTCTGCCCTCATGCTGCTGCGTGGCTGCTGCCTGACCCCCCAAATGAGTAAATTGCCCCACTCTTGGCCTACTCCTGTTTTTGCCACCTCCAGAAGTAAATTGTTGCCCTCCCACCTAATGCTGTGTTGGCTGCTGCCGTGGCCCCACCACCTGTGTCTTTTTCCCCAATGTTGCCCTCATGCGCTGCTGTGGCTGTGCCGTGACCTCCAACTGTGTCATTTCCCCTGTCTGACCTCTTGCTGCTCTGTGGCTGCTGCCGGACCTCCCCCGGGGTGTCATTGTACCATGTCTGACCTCTGCTGCTTGTGGCTGCTGCTGGGGTACACACTGTGTCATTGTCATCTGTGGCCTCCCTTTTTTGCCCCCTCCAAATGTGTTGTGCCACGGGCTGACCTCATGTGCTGCGGGCTGCTGCCGTGCCTCCACACTGTGTCATTGTGCCTGTTGACCTATGCTGCTGTGGCTGCTCCGTGCCCCACATGTGTCATTGTCCCCTCGGGGCCTCTCCTGTTTTTCCCACCTCCAAAAAGTCTTTGTGCCCGCCTGCCCTCTGCTGTGCGTGGCGCGCCGTGCCCTCCAAATGTTTTTTGTGCCCTTCTGCCTCTACTGCTGTGTGGCTGCGCCGTGACCTACCCCACTTGTCATTGTCCCACTTGTGGGCCTACTCCTGTTTTTACACCCCCAGAATGTCATTGTGCCCTTTGATGCCCTCATGCTGCTGCTGCCGGACCTACACCTTGTCAGGTGCCACTTTTGCCCTCATGCGTTGTGTGGCTGCTCCATGACCTCCACATGTGTCATTGCCCCAACGTTGACCTCATGCGTCTGTGGCTGCTGCTGTGCCTACACACGTGTCTTGTCCCATGTCTGCCCTCATGTGCTGCTGTGGGTGATCCCCGTGCCTTCCACCTGTCATTGTGCCACTGTTGACCTATCTCTGCTGGGGGGGAATACTGTGTCATTGTGCCCCCTGTAAAATTTTCCTTTTTTTCCCCCTCCGATGTCTTTGTGCCCTGTCTGACCTAGCTGCTGGGCTAGCGCCGTCCCTCCACCTCTGTCCCAAGCTGGTCTCAGTTTTTTTTTTCCCAGCTTTCTCTGGCTGCTTTATCGGCAACTTCCCCGCTTTTTTTTTTTGGTTTTTTTCCCCTTTAAGTGCCAGAGAATTTTTTGTAAGCGTTTAAGAGCGGGGGCAGTCATGTGGGTCATACTAAAACACAAATTGTATAAAAACCCAAAACCACCCCCTCTGATTTTTTAACGGGCCCAAACGTTCTACGCCCCTGCGGTTTGTGCAGCTGGAAAATAGTTTTTTTTTTCGTGATTCGTGCCGAAGTAATTCGGAACGAAGTTTTTTTTTGCGAGAAATTGGGGAAAAGTGAACGAAATGAATTTGGGGGGAAAATTCCCCCATCTCTAATAATACTTAAAATTTTTAAAGGGGAAGTGTCATCAAAATGACTTTTTTTTAGTGTTTTTTTTTTAAAGACTTTTTCAAAGGATTTTTGGTTTTTTTTTCTTTTCCACATCCTTTCATATTTTAAAAAAATTCTTAAGTCCTGCTTTTTTCATTTTCGCCCCGGGCCTATATTAGTCAGACACTTCTGTTCTGTAGAGAAAGTCTTTGTAGTCTGCTCAGATCATACAAGCGGGTTACATTAAAAAGAAAACAAGGGGTTTTTGATAAAACAAGAATCATCCAGCCCAAAATGGAGTGGTCATGTCACCGCTTCCCTCCTGCACACTGATTCTTCCCAGATCCGAGCATGCCTAAAAACCGAAAATCTCCTATAAAAGTCAAGGGTAGCCCCGTTCACGGTCATATGTCCTGAACGCTGTAATACATCTCTCTAAATGCTGCTCAAAGCAGTGCGTCAAGGTGGGCCCCCAAAACAAATTTTAAGAAAACAAAAATTTGGAAAACTACAATCAAAAATAAAATGGTTAGAAGAAAAGAATATGTACCTGTCTTGTTTTAATTTTTAAAAAAATAAAAATGGTGCGCTTCCGTATCTTATTTCAGAAAACAAAGTGTGCAATAACTGCATACAAACGGTATACAAAATAAAATGCTTTTTCATCTGGCCTTACTATCAGGCGTTTCCCCCACAACACCTTGGAGCAAAGTGGGTTGGTATGCAGACCTGGGGCCCCCTCCCTGTTAAAGGATTGTCTCACTACAGGCTTTCAGCCTACTTAAAAAATCTGTGCTGCCGAACACGAATTCAGGGGCGTGCTTTTTGTCTGCCCCTTCTCCTCCCTCTTCCCCCCCCCCCCTCAGCACCAGACAGCTCTCCCTTTTTAAGCGGGGGGGGGAAGGGGTTTGCTGCAGAGTTAAATCTGTTTTGTGCCTGTCTAGGTCTGCTGCAGGTGCGGATCACTGCCTGTCGCCCACAGAGTCAGGGGGACAGAGGGGGGGGGCTGTCATGGTGTGGAGAGTCTGTGAAACTGGTTTTTCTAAATAGCGAGCAGGGGGGAGCAAATGTTCCCCATACTCCCTGCTTGATACAAAATCTCCCTCTCAAAAACAAAAAAAACAAACCCTGTCAGAAAGACACGGGCCTGGAAGTGTTACTTAATCAGATGTGTCATAATTTCGCAAGAGGAAGGGAATTTAAACCGTTCACATGCCCCCTGTCTTTTTTATTTGTTAGTCAAAGCTCCAACAAAAAGATTTAGTAACCCTTTACTGCTGCACACTACTGACCCAGATCGCCCCATCTTGTCTCCCAATCTGTGTAAGGCAGGGGGGAGCAGGCACCACAGGGGTTTAAACCACACAGACCAGAAGCCGGGCCCCCCCCTCCCTTCCCCAAGAACATACTGTGCAGGGGGGCTCTGTGCTCGACCTGTATTCGAACAGTCAGTCCAGCATGGCGCCCGTGGGAAAAAAGATCAACAGGTCGGTGCTATAGTGATTTTGGAGGTGCACTCCCCACAGGATAACCTCAAAAAACAGTAGGCATTTGTAAGAACATATTTGCAAAACTGCTTGTTTTTTTTAAAAATCTTTTAATTTTAAAAACCTTATTGTACGAGACACCCCTTAAGCTTCCCAGCCAAATAAAAAAACTAGAGTTGCACCCTCAGTCAGCTGACTGTACCTTAAATTTTTGGGCCCGGTAAAACCCGGGGTGGAACATGGGGGTTAAACACCCACCCTACTCTTTTTTTCCCAAAAAAAAAAAAGCTTCAAAATGGGTGGAGCCATAACACAACAAAACGTGTGTCAAACCGATTCCATTTACACATATCTCACTTACCCAAATTTTGGGGCTCCTCCAAATATAGTCCCGATCATGGTGAGAATAAAACCCCCTTCAGACCTTCCCGGCTGTTGTCTCACAATATATAATCAGAAAACTCACAGACACATGATTGAAATATTACAGAGTGAAAAACAATAAAGAATATAGCGAAAAAAATAATTATTGAAGAAAACTGCAAATTTAATAATGTGCTATTGTGCAGTTAAACAACAACAGAGAATGCATGTAACATCACTAGACATTAATATAGGGAGAAATGCCCGTGCAAGGGGGGAAGGGCATGCACATAGATTCAAAAATTTTACATTTTAATAGGATAGTCGCATATCAAAACGATCAATATAATGAAATACAATCACATAAATAGTGACAGCTCGCAGAGAGAGAAATTCCCAGAGGGGAGTGAAAAAATTCCAAAGTGTGTTTTTTCATAATAGATTTCTACTAATAGGCTATTACTTAGGTAGGTAAGCCCCCATTAGTATGTAGGTATAGACACCACAGGAAAACTAAGTAACAACACATACCCCAGCAGTTACTCAGCTTTTCTTTCTTACTGAGCATATATGGTGATACAGGGTAAAAAATATAAGAAGCAGTGGGTGCTGTGGGGCAGGGAGAGCTGGGATAGTCACAAACAGTCACAAGGTGCAACAAAGAAAAGTTGTGTGCAGGAAGGCCATCCCCACAGCCCCAGCTAGAATATATAATTTGTCTGTAAGCAGGCATCAGAGCAGCATTTCTTAACACAAAACCCTAGCTTTATCTCATTTATCTATCAGCAGTTCTGGGAGATTTCCTTTTCATTCAATTGTCTCCTGGAGGTACCATGGAAGAACCGTGGACAAGAATGCTTTTTATTCCTTTTTTGTGAGGCTGGATGCACAGAAAATGCAATTTAGTTATTTCTAACATTTGTTTTAGATTTTTTTTTGGCAGCGTCCACCTTCTGGATTAAAGGGGTTTTCTCACCATACCGTTTCACAAAATCAGAGGCAGCTTCAGACTGACACTACTTGGTCTGTAGGTGGTTCATTAGCAGTGATTAGCATATTTAGCTCCTCTATAACTAGCTGGTTGTTACAGTGACATACGTGGAGGAGATTGAATCTTCAGTAAACAAAGCTCCAAGCAGTGAAAACTAGTTCTTATCTAAGGTAAACGATCTAATCTTGTTAGAGATAAAGACTGCTCCTATTAGACCATGAGGACTTCACTCCCTGCGCACTGCCTAATCAGGAATGGAGACAGTATGGATGGTAATCTAGAGATACTTGTGTGCACTCAGAGCAGATAAAATCTCTCCTATCTCTTGACCAGGACAATGTCAAAAGAGCAATGTATTTAGTAAATGTCTTTATTTATTTGTACGTACACGTTGAAAGCTAATCATTGTAGTGAGAAAACCCCTTTAAATAAGATAATTGTTTTAGAGATTTGGGAAAATTAGGGGTTGTGTGTTTGCTTTTCATTTTTGCAGAATTTCTTTAACTGTTTTTACTTTCTTGTGTTTTTTGCAGCATTTCTTCTTTTTATCCCACTATTGGGCTAGTCCTTGTGACTGCTTTTATAATACTTATTAATGACAGGCATGTGAAAGGGCCATATAGGCTTCTGTACATGGGAGTCATTTAAATTGCCTCTGGCTGCTAAGGTTACCATCTCATGATTATGTTGTGAGGATGCCAATGGTAATACAGAGGGAGCCTAAACCACTTAGGTGCTGCAATCTATGGGTCTATGGGGTTAAGCAGCAAAGATCAGAGCTAGCTTTAATCCCAGCCACTTTAGAAGGAGCCTTACTGTACTATTACAGCCAGCACTTGCTTTAAAAGGTACAGGCAAAGCTTTTGAGTCAATTCTTCCAGGGGAACTCCAATTTTTCTCTGGGACACACTGCCCAGAACATCAGGACATTCCCTGGAGACGCTTGTGGTTCAAGGCAATAGTTATTTTATTTGAGGCACTAGCCACCAATAAAAAAATTCCTAGTGATGCCAAGTTTTCACCACTTGTCGAGAGAATAGAATTAGTAGTCACTGGAATAGAAAGTGGATGTTGCTTGAGAAAGACTCAAGTTTAAGCTGAAATAATGCATGAATATGTGGTAAATATAAACTGATGAGGTTATTGCAAAAATACATATTGCGGTATTTAGACAGTCTTATGATCACCAGTGAGACAAGACTAAGTAGCCACCAGAACAGAACAGGAGTCGAAGCGAATGCTGCTTTAAGGCGATCAACGGCTTCTTGGGCTCCTGGAGGCCAGGATTTAGGGTTGGTACTTTTCTTCGTCAGGGCCACCAGCGGGGCCACGAGCGTGGAGAATTGCGGGACGAACTGTCTGTAGTAGTTTGCGAACCCCAAAAAGCGCTGGGTGGACTGGAGACCCATTGGTCGAGGCCACTGCAAGACCGCTGAAAGCTTAGAGGGATCCATCTGGAGACCTTGATCCAAGACGATGTATCCTAGGAAGGGCAACAAGGTGAGTTCAAACAAGCATTTCTCCAGTTTGGCATATAACTGGTGGCTACGGAGACGTCTGAGCACCTGGCGGACGTGGTGACGGTGAGTCTTTAGATCCGGAGAGAAGATTAAAATGTCGTCTCGATAGACAATAACACAGAAGTAGAGAAGGTCGCGGAAGATCTCGTTGACGAAGTTCTGGAACACCACCGGAGCGCTGCAGAGGCCAAATGGCATGACAAGATATTCGAAGTGGCCATCTCGGGTATTAAAGGCCGTCTTCCATTCGTCGCCTTCACGGATACAAATCAAGTTGTATGCTCCGCGTAAATCCAACTTGGAAAAAATTTTTGCGGGACGCAGGCGATCAAACAGCTCCAAGATCAGTGGCAGGGGGTATCTATTCTTTATGGGGATTTTATTGAGTCCCCGATAATCTATACAGGGCCGGAGAGTTCCATCTTTCTTTTTGACAAAGAAGAAACCGGCCCCCGCAGGCGAAGAAGACTTGCGTATCAAGCCTTTACGGAGGTTCTCCTGGACATATTCCGACATCACCTTGGTCTCCGGGACAGAAAGAGGGTAGACTCTGTCTCGGGGAAGAGTACTACCGGTTTGCAGGTCAATAGGACAGTCGAACGGCCGGTGCGGAGGAAGAGTTTCGGCCTGTCTTTCAGAAAAGACGTTTGGTAGATCCTGGTACGGAGTGGGCAGTCCCGGCAGAGGCTTCGTAGGCTTTACAGAGGCGGGCCGTAGAGCTGGACGGAGTACCGACAGGCATCGGGAGTGACACCTGGGGCCCCAACGGATAATCTCGCCCGTGTTCCAGTCTAGGGTCGGAGCATGCTCTTGCAACCAAGGGAGGCCCAGGAGAATTTTCAGACGAGGAGTGAGGCAGAACGAGAAGTTTCAGAGTCTCCTTGTGTAGGGAGCCTATCTGCAGGGTGAGGGGCAGTGCAGAAGCGAATAGCGTCCTTTAGGCATTCGCCAGTGATGGAGGAGACGAACATGGGTTTCTGCAGAGGGGTCACCGGGAGACGAAATTTGGACACCAGCGCGTGGCTAACAAAATTTCCAGCAGACCCCGAATCAAGGAAGGCGGTGGCTTGAAAGGTGCTGTGCGGCGAATGGTCAGACGGAGAGAGGCCGCACTGACACCTAGGGATGCCTCTCCTTAGAGCCCTAGGTGCGAGAGTTTCCCAGACGCACTGGACAGTCCCCAATGAAGTGGCCAGAACCGCCACAGTAGAAGCACAGCTGCCTCTGGCGACGCTGTGAACGTTCTTCCTGGGTCAAGTAGGCTCTCTCGACCTGCATGGGTTCGTCCTCAGGAACCATTGGCGGAAGAAGTGGAGGTCGTTGAAAAACTGGAGCCAGACGAGGTAGCCGGTGTGGTCGGGCGACCTCCCGTTGGAGGCTGAGCTCTTGTTGTCTCTCGGCAAACCGTATGTCAATTCGGATAGCTAACCGAATCAGTTCGTCCAGAGCAGATGGCAGGTCCCGACCAACGAGCTCGTCTTTAATACGCCCAGAATGGCCTTGCCTGAAGGTCACAACCAAAGCCTCGTTATTCCAGTCCAGCTCAGAGGCTAGTGTGCGTAACTGCACGGAGTACTGACCCACAGTAGAGTCGCCCTGACGGAGACGGAGCAGAGCTGCGGCAGCGGAGGAGGTGCGGTCAAGTTCCTCGAAGACGGAGCGGAACCCCTGAAGGAAGGTTTGCAGATTCGCCATCAACGGATCTCCTCGGTCCCATAGCGGAGTGGCCCAGGCCAAGGCTTGCCCTGATAAGAGGCTAATTATAAAGGCCACCTTAGCCCGCTCGGTAGGGAATTGATGCCCCAACAACTCGATATGAATGGAGCATTGACTGATGAAGCCTCGGCACTTCTTGGGGTCTACATCATAGCGTGAGGGGAGCGGCAGATGCAGAGATGGTCTCGGTGCAGGAACAGGTAGAGCCACAGCTGCAGAAGCAACTGGTGCTAGCGTGGCGGCAGCAGCCGCAGGCGTAGGTAGACGGCTGCAAGGTTCTGCATCATGGCCGCGAGTTGGTCAATACGCTGGTTCTGCTGGGCGACGGCCGTCGTGACGTCCCGGAGCTTGGGCAAAGGTACCCTGGCGGAATCCATGGCCAGTTTGTACTGTAAGGGTTTGGTGGATTCGCTGCACCACCGCACGCGATGATAGTTAAGCCACGCCAGGGAGCGGAGTCTAAGTAGCCCCCGGTATTCACCAGAGCCCGTCGCAAAGTGGGATGGACTTGCTGTGGCGTGAGGCTACCAGGTCGCTACCCATGACGTGACTTGCTTGCGATGGCGGCCAGGGTAATGCGTGGTACAGAATCGTAATCCAGAGACGTAGTCGGGGACAGGCAGAAGGTCAGGGCAGGCGGCAGAGGTTCATGGTCAGAGACAGGCAGACAGTCAGCGCAGGTGGCAAACAGGCAAGGTCAGGACAGGCAGGAGCAGCGTGCACAGGAGCGTGGACGGGTAAGTGAGCAGGCGCCGGGACCCAGGCAGCAGGGGGATGGTCGCGAGCGGCCGCGGCACCCGCGCTGGACCCCCTGCGAGCAGGAGGGGCGGTCACGGGGGGGCAACGGCACCCGCGCCAGCCCTCATGACAGAAGTTAAACAGAAGACTGGAGAGAAAGGAAGGGGAGCATAGACTTTTTTTGTTTTATTGGGCTGCACTAGTATATTATTTAATTTTGCTATAAAATGGACAACAGTAAAGATAGATTAGTGTGATGTAAGCATGAATAATATGTTCACCATACTGTACATACTGGCTGGTAGCTGGGACTATCAGTTCTTACTGTAAGTGCCCCATTGACTTTGCATTAACGGGTAACTTGTTAACTATGCCATTTTTTTTTTAAATATTCGCATGTACGAACATTAATACTCTCCAGTATAAAGGCTAAGTACACATAATGTCTGCAGTAAGTCTACTTCTCAAAGCAAATGTCTCACCATGCCGGTTTACAGAGCCACTGCCAGCTCTAGATACAGACTTTCTGATTAGACTGTGGGTGAATCTACAGTAGTTATTCGCGTATCAGCTCTGCTAATCCTAACTGATCCTGTTAGGCAGGGTACACACGGCGGGACTACGGGAGCTCGCGCCAACTCCTGTGATGCGGGGGGGGGGGGGTGGCGGCAGCCCGCTGGCCCCATAGACATTCATCACTTATCTCCCCCTGCGGTGTATTGTCCGAGCGGGGAGAGGAGACGTAATCCATAGTTCTCTATGAGAACTGTGGATTACCGTAATGACTGGGACATCTCTCCCTGTATTTAGCGCAGTACAGCGCGAAATACGGGGCGAGATATGTCCCAGTTTAAGCCGTGTGAACATAGCCTTACAGTAATATAAGTGCAGGAGGTTTATTAACTGTAGTAGACAAAGCTACAGAGCTCCTCTAAAGGATGCTCTGTTGTTTTTTGTATGGGCTGCACATTTAAAAAGATTTTTAAGGTTTTTTAGAGAAATTGAGCATAGGTTTACGCTGGTGTGGAGGTAAAATACAAATACAATCCAATATCAGCACCACTCTAGTAACACTAAAAAACAGTCAAAGGGAAAATAGGAATTTTTGAAAAAGCATTTCTGCTACTTTAGATACATGAAAACTTGAGCTTCTCAATGTACATTTTTTATCAAAACTGTAAAAGCCAATCTGCAAACGTCAAGCGACCTCAATACAGATTGGTACTTACGCCATAATATTACCTGTTGGTGCCTGTTTAGACCTTCACATTTCAGGGACAGAAGATTGAAACTACAAGCTACTCTGAATTAATTAAAAAACCTGTGCAGATGGGCGGAGTGCAAAAACCAAAGTGGGGGCAGTCACTCTCTCATACAAACACTCTAAAAAAAAAAGGTTTGGCCTGCACATTCAAAAAGATTTTTTTAGACAAAATGAGCATAGGTGCACGCTGGTGTGGAGGTAAAATACAAATACAATCCAATATCAGCAACTCTACTAACACTAAAAAACAGTCAAAGGAAACATAGGAATTTTATTAAAAAGTATTTCTGCTACTTTGTGATTCATTTAAACTTGAGCTTCTTAAGGCATGTTCACCCGGCTTAAAATGGGCCGTACTTCGGGCCGTTAATTTTACGCGCCGAAGTGCGCCAATTACGGGCCGAAAACGGCCCATTCATTACGGTAAAATTTACAGTTTCATAGAGAACTATGGATTACGTCTCCTCTCCCCGCCCCCGGGCGAATGCCGTCGGGGGGGAGATAATTCACCTGTCACTTTCTAGCGGCGTATACGCGCCGCTAGCAGTGATAGTCTATGGGCCGGGGGAAGTGCCGGCCCCCTGCTTACTTCCCCGCTCCAGCCCCGCCCCCGTCCACTAACGGCGTAATTGCGGGGCGTAATTACGTCCCGCAGTTAAGCCGTGTGAACATAGCCTTAGTGTACATTTTTTTATCAAAACTGTAAAAGCCCATCTGCCAACGTCAAGGCGACCTCACTACAGATGGGAACCTACACTATAATGTTATTTTCTCTGCACTCATATGTTTTAAAATGAAAATTTTTACTCCATGCTTTTCATAATGTGGTATATTGGACAGTCTTTACTTTTCTTTAACTCAAACGTATGTTTTCTATATCTGAAAATTTTCAAAAATAAAGACTATGAAAAAACATTTGGCAGTAAGTAATGTAAACGAGCTCCTGTATTTCAAGATAAGAAACACAGAAGGGGAAATAGCTCAACCTGCTTGCTACTCAGTCGAAAAGGCGAGAGAGGTGTCCAGTAACCAGAGAAACTTGTGTGCAAAAGGAGGAATTCAGAGTTAGGAGCAAATTTTTAAAGAAAAAATTTTAGTATGCAATGTATTTGGAAAGTTTTTTATTTCCCTTTGCCCTACATGTGTAAAGCTAATCAATGAAACAAGAAACCTCTTAAAACAGCAGTCAAAAAGGGGAGGAAAACTTAAAAGTTGTCAAGGGGGGGCAAAATCACTAAGTTTACTATATCAAATGTAATAAGGAGGAAATTTAAAGGATGGTTTGGTTAAATTTAAAAAAATGGGGAATAGATGTTAAACACAATCATGGGCAAAATATAAAGCACATTCAATGACTTATAGGTGATGTTTTCTGTGATTGTAGACACTTTTCTTCCTTTTTATCTCAATCCAGTCCAGACTACTGTAATGTGTTTTACAGCTGTTTCTCCAAAATCAATCATCCTCTGCACTTTTAAAAAAAAATCCATGTTGCTCTGAAACTGTATCCTGACCTAGCCATAGAAAAAATGTCCCCCTGTGTTGCTTAACGGTCAGGAGGGGGGAAAACGGACCCCCCGCAGGCGATGGGTAAACCCACACCCGGGAGTAGAATCTAAGTTGGCCCCCATTCACAAAGCGGGATGGTCTTGCTGCGGGGGGGTACCCAGGTCACTACCATGGCGGGGCTTGGGTGCGGTGGGGGCCAAGGGAAGGGGGGTACAGGATCGGCAGGCAGGGTGAAACGTGGACGGGGCAGGGGGTCAGGCAGGCGGCAAGGTTCGTAACGTAACGTAAGCAGACTCGGTACACGTTTAAAAGGCAAGACAGGAACACTTTAGGGAAATTTCACCAAAGGTATATACACAAAGGACCGGCGAAGGCCCCGGGAGGAAAGGGGCCGGATAAATTGGGCATTTCCCGGCAATGACCAATTGCCCCCACCAGGCCCCCTTGGGGGGGGAGCCAAAGATGGGAGACGGGGACAGCCCGAGCAGAGCCCCCCCGGGGAAGTAACGCCGGAGGGGGGGGGGCATGAGGGAACCTAACCCAGGTGCGGGCGGGGTTTTTCCCCCTGGGAGCAGGGGCACGGACCACCTGGACCCGGGACAGTGGGCACAGGGGGCCCTGACAGTCCTCCCCCTTTGGGGCCCCCCCCCCCTTGGGCTCCCCTCTCTTACTGGGATGAAAAATCTCTGATGAGGGTTGGGTTCAGGATATTCTCCTCCCCGGGCCCCCCAAACCTCTCTTCGGGGCCGAAACCCCCCCCCAGTCCCCCAGGAATATCGCTTCCCCCCAGTTTTCCTCATGCCCCGAATTTCTTTGACCTCGAATAGACAGTTGGCGGATCAGCCACAGACGGAGGAGGAACGGAGCCTATCTCTAGGAAAACGATTAAGCACGACCATAGGTTTCAGTAAGGATACATGAAATCGAGCTGGGGATTTCATCGTAAGGACGGAGCCGGAGTTTTGCATGCATACCGGGTTGATGCGGCTGAAGACCTCGAAAGGGTCCAGGAAAGGGGTCCCAGTTATGAGAAGGCAGCTTTAGGTGACATATCTAGACGAGAAGCCACACCTTGTCACCCTAACCCCCTCCCTCCCCCCTCCACCCCCCGCCCTCCCCCCCCCCCGGAGAAAACCGGATGGTGGATTCATTCTTTTGTTTCCGCTTGAGTCTTCACGCGCTCGGAAGCGCGGAGCAGCGACTGACGGGTCTGGGACCAGATGGCCTTCATGTCTTCATAGTTTCATAGTTTCATAGTTTGTAAGGCCGAAAAAAGACAAGACGTCCATCCAGTTCAGCCTGCTATGCTAAGGTGTTGATCCAGAGGAAGGCAAAACCCCCAATGAGGTAAAAGCAATTGTCCTAATTTTAGGGAAAAATTCCTTCCCGACTCCAATCTGCAATCAGAAAAAATCCTGGGTCAATGACCCCCCTCCTGATCCTAGACACTATAACTCGTTATATTATTAACTGCTCCAGAAATGCAAGCTAAACCACTCTCTTATTTGAACGCCTTATTATGAATCACCAGTGACAAGGATCCCTGCAGAGAATTCTACTCTCCAAAAGTCTCTCAACTTCTCTTACAGTAAAAGAATCCCTTTCTATGTTTATGTAGCAACTTCAGCTGCTTCACAAGACTAGACAGGAATGCCCCCTTGGTTCTATTATACACGCCCTGGGTATAAATGAAATCTTGTGTAAGAGACTTCTCTATATTGACCTTGATGTATTTAAACATATTTTATTATGTCCCCCCGAAGCCTCCTTTTCTCTAAACTAAATAACCCTAATCTTGCTAATCTTTCTGGTACTGTAGACCACTCCAGTCCTTTTATTATTTTGGTTGCCCGCCTTTGTACCTGTTCCAAGCTCTACAATGTCCTTACTTCAGCTCTTGCACTGGTTTTCCCCAAAACTGTACACATTATTCCATGTGGTGTGTCCTAACCAGTGACTTGTATAATGGAGAATAGATGTTTCTCATCATGTGCCCCTCTATGCCCCCTTTTAATACAGCTCCACACACTGATACTATTTCAGACCTTGTTGCGGCTTCTGCCTGACATTGGCTGCTACAGTTAAGGTTTACTGTCCCACACAGGGATTCCCAATTCAGCTTCCCCATGTCACTTCTTTACTCCAGTGTTTTTCCTCTATTAACATGTAATCATGTAAGGGATTCTCTCCTCCCCATGTGCATAACCTTGCATTTATCTGTATTAAACCTCATCTGCCATTTCCCTGCCCAGCCTCCAACTTATCCAATCCCTTGTAACACACATTACACTATTGATGTTGATACTTTACTGACTTATATCGTCGCAAAGATCGATATTCACTGTAATCCCTGTGTAAGATCATTAATGAATATGTTAAAGAGGATAGGGCCCAATACTGACCCTTGTGAACCCACTAATAACAGCAATCCAGTCTGAGTATCGTACCGTTAAAATACTACCCTTTGTTTTTCCTATCAGTGAGGACAGTTTGCCAAACCATTTGCACACTTTTGCCTCCAGATCCAAGCCATTTCTCCGATTTACTCATTACACTCTCTCCGCTTTTGTATGCGATGTGGCACCTATATATCAAATGCTCTCTTAGAAAAATCACTAGATGCGCGCGATGACTCCCAGTGCCTCACCCCGACCAGTCTAGACTGACTTCCGTCATAGAAGCTGATGAGATTAGTGCTGACAGGACCCGCTTCCTCATAAACCCATGCTGAATGGGCTCTTTCACTCTCTATTTATTTTCAGTGATGATACTCCAGGATAGCATCTCTGAGAAAACACTAGTAAACAACTTTACTCCACAACAGAGGTTACAAGCTTACCGGCCTATACGTTTACCTGGATCGACTTTATTGACCCCTTTTTGAATATTGGCATCACATTGTGATATGCGCCAATCCTTTGGGACATACCCCTTATTAGACAGTCCATAAATATTAAGAGAGGGGCCCTATTCTTATGACTTCATTAACTCCCTTTAGCAAACGTGGTGTTATGCATCTGGACCGGGAATTTGTCTATTTAAATCTTCCTAAGCGGAGCTGCACTTCTTCGTGGGTTAGACCAGAAACCTTTTAAGATGGAGTTACCTCATCCCTCTGTTCAACAGAAGCCATCCTCCACGGTAAAACTAGTGGAGAAGAAAATTGGAGCAAGGCCTTCTATATAGGTATTTGCTTTTTCCCATCGCCTCACTACTGCGTCCTCTCCCTCAGTATTTTTTAAAGGCAACATTTTCTTTTTCATAATCTTTCATATTCACTATTTATATAGTTAAAAAATATTCTTTGGGGTTAGTTTTACATCTCACAATCACGCAAATACGTCTTTCTGTCTCCACAGCTCTGGCTGCCTTTATCTTTATTTTACATACTTTTATTCTTTCTCCCTATATCTTCTTACGCCTCTTCACTGCCCTCCTGTTTTTAGTAGCTGAAACGCTTTTCTTTTTGTTTTTTATTTCTTCCCCCCCCCCCCCCCCCCCCTCCTCCCCTTCCTTTACATCTATCTGTTGTTCCAACATTGGGTTTTTCCTGTTATCTAGTAATTTTTCTTCTACCATATCGGTATGTAACCCTCTCACATCAGTGGCGCCTAAGATCTGTTTCTTTAAAGATCCCATTTATTATCTCGTTCTTGCTATTTTTTAACACCTTGTCCCAGTATATACAGTTTTTGTGCCTCTCTAAGCAGGGTAAAATTAGCCTTCCTCAAATTCAGTGTTTTTTGTGGCTCCATGACAAAGAGCTCTATTGAATGGGGGGGATCTAAAATGGTGAACAGTTTCTATTATGATACATGTTCTTAACTATTCCCTAGTGCCCCTCAACTTGAACCTTTGTTACTCTGTCAGCTCTATTAGCTCAATATTAAGACTAGAATGCCTTTCCTCTATCGGTTCCTGCACCATTTGGGAAAGGTAATTATCATTATTATAGACATAAACATGTTTTCCTTTGTGAGAGCAACAGGTTCAGATTCCCAGTTTTATGTCTGGGTAGTAAAGTCGCCTAGAATAACTACCCTCATTCTGATTCAGATTACTTCAGACACCTATTTTGCCTGAGAACATATCTTCTATGGTTCTGTTATATTTTGGAGAGGCCATAGCAGACAACCATTTTAGAATTATATTTACTGTTACTTCCCCCATGTATATTTACCCATAGTGATTCCACTGTTCACTACTTGTACCTATATCTCCCGCCGTGTTTTTTTTTTATATGGCTTCAACAGGATTTTATTACCATAGCGCCAGACAGCCTCTCCCTTCCGGTGTTTATGGTCACTTCTAAAAAGACGTAACCCTCAAGTTAACCACCAGTCGTAAGCACTCGTCAGCCATGTCTCATGTTATCCCCACTATGTCATATTTTTCCTTCTGCAAATAAATACTTCTAGTTCATTTATTTTGTTGGTCAGACTCCGTGGCAATGGTCAGCATGACAAATTAGAGATTTCCAGTTTTATTCCTTTCTACCTATTCTTTTAACTATTGCCTACCCTTCCCTCCACTCACCCCCTGATTTATTACTAATTCCCAGCTCCTATCTTCCACTATCTTGCATGCTATCATGTGTAGTTTCCCCTCCCCCCCAGTCCCCTAGTTAATATTCCTCCGCGTCCCCCAATACAGCGGCAGCCTCCCCATTTAGGTGCAGCCCGTCCCCTAGCATAGAGCCTGTAGCCCAGACAGAAGTCAGCCCAGTTCTCCAAAACCCATATCCCCTCTTTCCACACAATTTTTGAGCCCTTATTCAGCCCCGTGGGGGTGTTGGGGGCCGCCCTCTGCCCTCTCTGGTGTATCCGTGGAACAGGTAATATTTCTGAAATTATTACCCTGGAGGTCCTTGCCTTGAGCTTTTTGCCAAAGTCCTTGAAACTTTTTTAAGGACACTACACCTACCTCAACTTTGCATTGGGCCAATGGGGACTATGACAGCTGGGTTCCACCGCCCCACCCAGCAATTGTCAAGCCCATCCGCGATATGTCAAACCCCGGGGCCCCCAGGTAAACAACATACTGTTCGACGCCCCGTCTTTTGTGGCGATTCCCTGTCTGTCCCCTAAAAAATGGAGTCTCCAACTACAGCCCTGTCTAGCCGCCCTTTTACCTTTTCCCCAAATTTACGGGAGCAGACAGGGGAGTGTCTTGCTGCAGCAATGCTTTTTTCACTGACATCCCCCTCTTTCCGCCAATCTTGCAAATTTGTTGGGTGTACCAGATCAGGACTAGCCTCCCTGACACTTTTCCCTCCCCCTTCTTTCCAACTTTTTACCCACTAGCTGCCTATTTCCTGCACCTCCCTCTCCACCCTCCCCAGCATCTACACCCGGTGATTGCTAGTGAAGTAAACTCACTTCAATTTTGGCAATGGATCTCAGTGTCCCCACTTGCTCATTTAGATCCGGGATAGGGGCTTCTAAATGGCATGTGCACCATCTTGACGCAGTATTCCCCCCCCGAAATGTTGCTCAAGGATGGGTACATTCACAGGTTTCACTGGGGAGCATTGTCAAACATAGAACCATGGGGAGTTACCAAAATTTTAAAAAAAAAAAAAAAGAAGAAATACAGATACAAATATGAAAAATCGTATAATACTGCCCTTTCTAAAAAGCCCCAAATCTAAATCCCCCAATATTAAGTCCCCACTTAAGCAAAAGACACTTAAAAACAAAAAAACCACTCGCACGCTCAGAATTCCCCCCAAAACCACTTATCTTATAACCCTTTGTCCACACAGCAGCAACTCTCCTCTTAGAAGGCAAAAAAAGTCTTTAACCGTGCGCCCCCCGCAGGGACCTCAAAGGAGGTTTCCCAAGGGGGAGGAGGTGGGGTGCAGCCAAACATAATGTAGAAGGGGGAACCCCCCCCCGGGCTCGGACCAAGGGAGTTATAAGAGAACTCCGCCCGGCTGTAAATTGGACCAATCGTCTTGACGTGCCGAGAAAAAGGCGAAGGAAACACCCCAAGATTTGGTTGACCCTCTCCCCTGGCCTTGTCTGCGGTGGTAGGCGGAAGAGAAGTCAACTTCACCGAAGTTGGTTTGCACGGGGCTCCCCAAAAACCGGGGGAGACAAAGGGGACTCCCCGGTCCGAGACAATTTGCTGAGGGAGCCGCAGAAAACACATGGGAAGAATACTCGCCAGGCGGGGGCAGAGGGAGCCCTGGAAAGGGGGAAAAAAGCCCATTTTGGAAAAGCGATCCTAATCCCCCAAATAATGTGTTGCCAACACGGGGGGAGGTCGTTATAAAGTCCATCGAATTTGGGTCCAGGGTTGAGTGGAATGGGAATGGCAGAAGAAAACCCTCCCGACTTGTGACGTGGCTCTTTTTGGGGGCACAGGAGCCCACAAGACGAAATGAAGCCTTAACACCCCTTTCAAGCTCTGGCCCCCAAAGAACCAGGAATCAGGTAAAAGGTTTTCTCGGGGCCGGGATGCCCCAGTCCCCAAATGACAATGTCCCCATTTTAAATAGTCTGCGGAGAGCGGGACGTACATAAGCCCCTTTCCGGGGGGGACCTTCGGGGGCCCACTGGAGCTCCGGAGAAACTTTCTGGAGGAATTATGTGTTCGGAGAAGTATCTTAAACCCCCACATCGGGGGCAGGGAGAGGGGTAGCTCTCACATTCTTCTCAGGGGGCCAAGGGGATCTAAAAATTAAAAGGGAGAAAAAGGCGACCACCTACCTGGCGTGGGTTAAGTCGCTGACCTTTTTGCAGATATTGAGGTTCTTGTGGTCCGGTAGATAGGGAGGGGGAAAACGGGCGCCCTCCAGCAGATAACCCACTCCTTGGGGGCTTTTAGGGTAGTAGCTCCCGGTCGCAATCGGTAATTCCTCTCGGGATGAGAACGTCTTGGAAAGAAGCCGCACTTTTTGTCTTACCCGGGGGCCCTTTTTGGTAAAAACGCTCCGGCTCCACAGATGAGGATCCACCTCCAGTTAAAGGGGTTTCCGGAATCCAGACGTGCAAGGAAAAAAGGGCCGAAAAAGGCGGACTTGAGCTTCAAAAACGCCTCCTGGGCCCGCCGGCCAGCGCTTTTGATTTTTGTTTTTTGGTGGGGGCTACTATGGGGCCACTGGCGTAGAGAAGTGAGGGATAACTGGCGATAGTAGTTGCAGAACCCAAAATCCTGGAAGCCCGCACCGATGGGCGGGCCCCACAAAACCGGCAACAGTTTTGGGGGTCCTCCGTAGGCCTTGGTCAAGATGACGTCCCCCAAAAGGGGGAGGCAGTCTGCGGGAAAGGGGCCCTTTCCCCTAACTTGGCAACAGGGGTTCTCCGGAGATTTTCAATACTTGCGAATTTAGCTGCGGTGGGTCTGGGGTCGGGAGAGAACACCGGATGTACAAGTGACCACCACGGGGTATGGAGGGGGTCCCTGAAGACTCTTCACGAGCCCCGAAAGAGGGGGGACTTTGACAGTCCAAAGGGGCATCACCAGGTCTCAAAGTCCATCCCTGGTGTTGAAGGGTCTTCCATTCATCCCCTTGCGAATTTTGGACCAAGTTGTGGGCCCCCCCCCTGACCAATTAAGAAAATTTTGGGGCCCCCTGCAGGGCGATCAAAAGTTCTGGATCAGCGCAAGGGGGTAACGTTTTTTTTACCGTATCTTGTTTAAAGAAACGGAAATCTATGCAGGGGCCGAAAGGTACCGTCCTCTTCTTCACGAAAAAAAACCCCCGCCCCGGGGGAGACGAGGACTTTCGGATGAACCCCTTTCCGGAGATTCCCTGGATGTACTGGGACATGGTTTGGGGGTCTCGGCACCGCCAGGGGGTAGACTCGGCCTCGGGAAGGGACTGGTCCCCCCGGCAATAAGTCATCGGGGCAATCGTAGGACGATGCGGAGGCAACTCTGGGGATTGTCTCTCAGAGAAACTTTGGCGTATCCAAAATTTTCGGGCCACCCCGGGCAACGACTGCTAAAAGGGTTGCGCAGAGCGGGGAAGCACGGGCAGGTGCCACCAAAAAACCCCCCCCGAATTGGGACCCCAACAAATCCATAACTCCAAAAAATTTGGGGGAATCTCGCAAGAAAAAAAAGAGTGATTTTTGATCACTATATTTACTATTTTGCCTAGGCAAATTAAACTTTTTTCTTCTCTATCTATTAAACACAAAAACAAACTTTTATTATATCTAACTTTTAACCTCTATACACATTTTTTAAAAACCCTATCTCTTCCTATCTTTTAAACCCCTTTTTGCTTCTGAAAGGGGAAAATAACTCCCTTTCTACATCAAGTCGGGTGGAACCCCCCCTATTAACAGGAGACCCTTATAGCTATAGCAAAGTACTAGCTTCAGTAAGGGACCCCAACCCAACTATTTGGGCAGTCGTCCCTATCTCATAGACAAGAACAAAAAAGGCCCCCTTGTGACACCGTCTGAGCGGGTGACATTTAGAAAGGGGTGAGAGATCAAAATTTAAAACGCATGCCTGCCCCTCGCCGAATGTTTCGCCACAAACCCGGGTTTTAAAAATTTTAATTTGCCTTTGGGGCACTATTTCCTTTTTTTCAGTGTAAACACCCCATTCAGGTCTCACATTTTGCCATCAAGAATCCACATAAAGCCCCACTCCCCCTTCCCCCGGCCGCACACTCATAACATGTTTGCTAAAATGCCACCATGCTTCATGAGCCAACAACCTTCATCAAATTCCCATCTCCATAGCGCCAGCGGAGAAAGAGGACTTTCGGATGAACCCCTTCCCGGGGATTCCCCTGGATGTACCGGGAAGGCTTGGTTCGGGAGACAGTGGGTAGACCGGCCTCGGGGAAGGACTGGGACCCCGGCAATAAGTCAGCGGGGCAAACGTATGGCGATGCGGAGGCAGACCTCGGATTGTCTCTTAAAAAACACACGGGGACTCCAATATTCGGGCGGCAGTCCCGGGGAAGACGCTGAAGGTTGCGCGAGAGCAGGGAACACCGGGGGAGGTCCACCCAAAAAACCCCCCGACAGTTGGGACCCCAAGAATCCCCTCCATAGACCATCCAGGATAGGAGGTGGGTGCGCCATGGGAGTCCCAGGAGGGTCGCCACGGGACGAGGCAACACCTGAAGGAGATTTTTTCCTTATCAGCGCCCCCAGGGGGGGGGACTGGCTTGGGGGACAATGGTGTGTCGTAAGCAGCTCCCCGCTGAGGATGAGATACAACGGTTTTTTCCGGCGTTCCAAAAGAAGCCAAAAATGCTTCACTAGGGACTGGTGTAAAGTTCCCCGGGGGGAGCCCCAGTCCCGAAACACCGGAACTTTGGAACGTGATACCCTTCCCGACAAGCCTGCACGGCACAACAGGGTGGAGAGGGGGAGGTTTTCCCTAGGAAAAGCCCCTCCCCCCCGATCCTAGTGCGGGGAGTTTCCCCAGGCTTGGGACCCTTTGGGGCAAATTCCCCCCGAAAAAAGTCTGGGGTCCACAGTAAGTCACAAGTTCATTTTCCGACGCTGGGGCCAACTCTTTCTCGAGAGGGGGAGCCCGATCATCTGCATGGGTCGTCGTGGGTTTGGGGGTTGTGGCGCAGGGGCCCCCGGAAAAAACCGTGCCCGGCAGGAAAAACCCGGGGAGGGGTTTGGGGCCCACTGGCGCCCTTTTTTGAAGCTCCCCCTCCCCTTCAAAGAAGCGTACACGATGCGGGGGAGCTAAAACCCGGATCAGGTCACTGGGGGAAGACGGGAGGTCTCTGTCCAAGACGTCCTTAAAACCCGGGTTGAAGGGCCCCCTTTTTGAAGGGACACACAGAGCGGGCCCTTTTTCCAAAACGTTAGAGGCCAGAGTACGAACGTAAGCGTACTCCTCAGACAGGGCCCCCCGGCGTAGGTTTAGGGGGGGCTTTCAGCGGAGTTTTACGGGCTGGTTCCCGAACACACGCGAACTCACTAGGAACGACGTAGATCCGCCGCACTGGGTTTTTTTCTGGCCCATAGGGGGGGTAGCCCCTGCCCGGGGCCCTTCCCCGGGGGAGGTGACCCCAAAGCCCCCTTTTGCACTTCAGACAGGAAAAGATCAGCCATCACTCCACGTGCAAGGCATTGGGGGGGTGAACCCCCCGCAGATTTCGGGTCTCCCTCGAAAATTTTGATGGGAGCGACACGGGAACTTGGGCCCCCCAGAATCACGGAACCCTAGGGTGGAACAACCGCTGGAGCTGGCGAGGTTGTGCTGCTGGACGGGAGAGTTGGCAACATGGTGGATAGCTGGGTAATTGCTGTGCCTTGGGGCCGAGTTGCTGTACTGGGGGGCAACAACGGTCTCAGATCCCAGGTGGGTAACGACACCTTGGCGGGGTCCATCCGGATCCTACTGTAACGTCGGGGGTGGGTCCACTGGCCACCAAGGGGGATGGCGTAAGCCCAAACCCCCGGGATGGAAACTAAGTGGGTCCCGGTTCACCAAGCCCCCCAAAACGGGGTGGTCTTCTGCGGCGGGTCCCCCAGGGCACTACCACTGGCGGGGCTTGCCTGCGGTGGCGCCAAGGGGAACGAGGTACAGGATCGGGGGCAGGCTCGTATCGGGAGGGCAGGGGGTCAGGGGAGGCGGCAAGGGTTTGTAGACTAGACGTAAGCAGACGGTCGGTAACCGGTATGGCAAAACAGGGAACACTTTAGGAAGCTTTCCCCCCAACGGGGGTATACACAAAGGATCCGGCGAAGGCCGGCAGGAAGGGGCCGGACTAAATAGGAGCAGTGCCCGGCAATGACCAATTACCGGCGCACTGCCCCTTTAAATTCAAACTGCCGGCGCGCGCGCCCCTAGGGGCGGAGCCACGCGCCGGGAGACGGAGACAGACAGAGCAGGAGCGCGGCCGGGTAAGTGAACGCCGGAGAGGGCCGAGACATGAGCTGACCCCGAACCCGACGTGCGGGACGGGGCTCCGCTGGGAGCAGGGGCACGGGCGCGCCTGCAACCCAGGACAGTGGTCGCAGGGGCGTCCGTGACAGTTGCCCAGTGTCCAAAATACTGTACTCAGGCTCGGACTGGCCCACAGTTGAAAAGGAGGCCACCCGAAGGGCCCCCTGGCAAGGTGAGCCACTGAGAATTGAAGGCCTGGGGCTGCTTGTCAAAGAGAGAGACGGAGAAAGAGAAGCAGAAAGCAAATGGCATGTACAGTAGCTGCAGAGTGGGCCCCAAGAATCATCTCCATTAATAGGCCCTGAGAATCAACTCCTGATGGGCCCTTAGCACTAAGCACCTCAATCAAATAGAAATATCAATATTAATATCATACAAATAGTCCCCTTGAATATACCAGTTCTACATCTATAGTGCCTCCTACAGTAATCAGTGCCACACACAGTGCACTCAAAAACAACTGTGCCCAGCAAACTGTGCCCATTAAAGGTCTCTCACCAGCCAGTCAGCACCCTGCTTTATACTGACAAGAACTATGATACAGGTTTCTACAGATAGTTTATTCTTTTTAAGGAGAGGCTTAAATTTATTTTTATGTTTTAAGGCTTATATGAAAGCTGCCTCCAGTGAATGGGATTAGAGAGAAAATTTTCCTCTCTCTAGAAGATTATTTCCATTGGATATGTGTGACCTGCACCTATCTCCAGAATCAGGTTCCCCTGAACCCCTGTCCTGCCTGTTGAATTGGCCACTGTGAATGAAGACATATAGTACTTGGCTTTTTTTGGAACATCTATAAAAGTGAATGATGAGAACCATTCAAGCCACCTCTATTTTCCAAGCGGCTGTTTTAACAGGCAGGGCAGAGGTTCAGGGACCAATGTTCAGGAGATAGATGTGAGTTCCATGGATGGGACCCTCTTCTATTTTTATTTATTTTAGAGCACAAAGGGATTCATATACGTAATATAAGACTAGAAGAAATAAAATACTGTATATGTACCAGATAACAACAAACTGATTCAGAAGGAGAGAGGACCCTGCCCATGAGGGCTTCCAATCTACAATGGAGAAGGAAGGAGACAGAAGGTGAGGGACAGAGATGTTGGTAATGTGTTATTCATGGCATATCCCATGAACATGTAATAAATGTGTAATACAATAATACCCTATTAATGTAAGATAATCACTGACATGTCAAAATAATTGTTTTCATGTCTGAGGTGTTCATAGCCTTTAAACACTTTTTCAGAAGGAGTGTTAGCTTATACCCAATCTGCATAAATATAAAGGTGTATAGTATGAGGATACAGCATGTTTTGTGTTCCCTTTCAGGATATTATTTAGTCATTGTACAATAAAGACTGTAATTTGCTGCCATACATCAGAATTGTACATTGTTTAAACTATATTTTTGTAATAATTGTTATCCGAGCTGAGCATTTTTGCTTGATTTCTAAAAAAAAATGTACTTTTCAACATTATATTAGAATGATTGGGTGACTCAAGAATGTTCTGTTCTCAGTTTTCATTTTCCACAGGCTAACATTGTATATTCACAATATGACACATTCTCATGTGTAACCTTAGAACCGTTCAATCACAGAGCCCATTAGTGACTTAAAAATATCACTGGAGCAACCTTTTGTACATTAAGTAGTGAAATCTCAAATAGAGTTAGTTTCACCCTTTGTCCTCAAAACCTACATGAGTCCAACATGTGACAGATAAAATGTGTTATCTCCTGTGCACTGTGAGACAGGAATGCAATGGAATATGGTAGAATAACACCCTAAATCTATCATTGCTACACTGTGTATTCACTAACCTAAAGAGCGTAATGCTGACACAAAAGGGGCATGTAAATAAAAGTCTTGCTAAGTAAACTTTGGAGAGAAACTGTGCAGTGCAGCATGCATTATATTTTTTTAACTCCTATTTAAACTTCACTATTTTTATTTGTGTTCTTTGCAATTTCCCATTTGCCGATGCAGTATAGAATGGTGTATGTGATATGTATGTGGGACTTTTTTTAGTTGAAAATGCTAATTACAGATCTGTTCTCTTATACAATGTTAAATGTTTTTTTTATGCTGACATTTACTTAGTTTGCAGTTTTTCAAGCTATTTTGCACCAAAGAAATGAACTGGGGCAGAGATACTGTGTTTCCCCGATAGTAAGACACCCCCGATAGTAAGACGTAGCGGGAAGTTTAGGGACGTCGACTAATGTAAGACGTACCCCGAAAGAAAGACGTAGTAAACTACGTTGTCTGCGCTCGGGCGCTGCGATGGCCCGGGCGCCGACAGGGACGCTTCAGCTATATCCGGCTCCTCAGGGAGCGCATATAACTGAAGGCCGAGTGAGCGCACAGTGTCCGGGCGCTGCACTGGCCCGGGACCTGTCCGCGATTCCTTCACCTATTTGCGACTCCTCCGGAGCGCACACAGGTGAAGGGATACCACTGCGGGGCAGAGAGCGAGCGCTCCGTGCTACACTGTGGCCTCCGGGCGACCACAGACTGGCGGCTGTCCGGAGCTCCCGCCACAGGCAGCGTGTGTCATCACGCTGCGTGCGCGGCCTGATGATGTCACCCGCGTGTGCCGGCAAGAAGACAGAGCAGAGCGGAGACCGCGGGAGACGGAGCAGCGGGGATCCAGGTAAGTGATTGATTGTTTTTTTATTTTGATATTATTGCCTACAGCCTGCCTATATCTGCCCTATACCTGCCTACAGCTGCCTATACCTGCCTATATCTGCCCAATACTGCCTACAGCTGCCTATACCTGCCCTATACCTGCCTACAGCTGCCTATACCTGCCTACAGCCGGCCCTATACCTGCCTACAACTGCCTATACCTGCCTACAGCTGCCTATACCTGCCCTATACCTGCCTACAGCAGGCCCTATACCCTGCCTACAGCCTGCCCTATCCCTGCGTATGGGGCCATATACCTGCCAATATAAGACATACCCCGAAAGTAAGACATAGTGGGACTTTTGGGGGTAAAAAGAATGTAAGACGCTGTCTTACTTTCGGGGAAACACGGTATAACTAAAGACGCTTGGGTCCCATAGCAAACTTTTGGATAACTCCCTCCCACCCTCATTGCCAGCTCCTTCCCTAACCATAAACACATACCAGTACCTTTTAATAATAGTCATGCAGTTCCTAGCTAATACAAGTAGCAAATACGTCACCATATATATCACCATCATACTGCTACCAAACAGATCCCACTACACTAAGACCAACATTACCAATAACGACTATATCGACCCAATTATACCACCAGAACACAACAACAAATTACAACCATGTAGTGACTGAATAATCCCGCTACACTACTACAGAATAAAGATCAGTCTACAAAGACCAATACTGCTGCTATACAGTGGCTTTATAGTGCTATTTATCAATGTACACAGGCTCTGCAGACTGCATTTTACCACCATACAGTGACCATATAGTAGTAGATAGCAGTGTACACAGGCTCTGCAGACTGTATATTACCTTCATACAGTGACAATATAGTGGTAGATACCAGTGTACACTGGCTCTGCAGAATGTATATTGCCAACTTACCATTAACCGCTGTTATTAACCAGTATAAACGAACTGTAGAACTATGCTGTAATGGTATGAAATACCCACATTAGTATTTAGTAAAAAAAAATCGCAATTCTTTTATGAAATTTCATTCAGAAGCTTAATATTAATAAAGCAGACAAGTAATTAAAGACTCATGGGCTACAATGCAAAGGCTTATCTTGGCAGCCCTACCCGTTCCTCCCACCCCACACACCTATGACAAACCTAAATTTGAATGTGAATACACTGTGCATACATTATGTATAGATCATGTGAGTTTAGGCACACAGATGTATTATGATTCTACACAATGTTGAGCAGTGCAAAGCTGTAATATGAATCCTGTCATTATACTGCATCCCTTTTGTGCTGTAGTTTTCATAAAATTTCAGACCCCTAAATTAATCCTGACTACATAAAAGAACCAAAAATTAATCCAGACCCAAGATTAAGCTCTAAAATTAGTTAAAAACCCCAACCAGACAACAATATTTATTCAGACCACAGACAAAACCACTTAAGTAGATTTAAGACTCTGTCCAGCAAAGCCAAAATAATTAAGATTCTAGAAAAGACTATAAAAAACAGTCTCCAAATTTAACCTCTTATCGAAAATTGACGTATGGGTACATTGTGTTGTTGGTAAGGTACTATGTAGCAAGCTTACTATGTAAGTTCACTAATTGCAGCTGACACCCGCCACTAACAGCAGAGAAAAGAGCCAGCCCCGATCCCTGTTGTTTAACACTTTAGAAGGCGCAGTGATTATGGCTGCGGCATGTAAATGAAGGCTGAACAGTGCATAGCACTACTCCTCCCTCCCATCAGCACCCCCACACGAGATGATGATCAGTTACCATGGCAGCTGGAAGCCTAATGAAGGCTTCCATAGCTGTCATTTTAAGGTTTCTATTAGTTCCTGCTCCAGGCAGGAAGTAATAGAACCGCCATTTTGGCACACCTTTCTACAACCTCAATTCCAAATAAATTGGGACACTAAACAAATTGTGAATAAAAACTGAATGCAATGATGTGGAAATGCCAACATCTAAAATTATATTCAGAATAGAACACAAATCACAGATCAAAAGATTAAACTGAGAGAATGTATCATTTTAAGTGAAAAATATGCTGTTTAAACATTTCATGGCATCAACAAATCCCAACAAAGTTGGGACCATGACGTTTTTACCACTGTGTGGCATCCCCCCTTCTTCTTACAACAGTCCACAGACGTCTGGGGACAGCGGAGACCAGTTTCTCAAGTTTAGAAATAGGAATGCTCTCCCATTCATGTCTAATACAGGCCTCTAACTGTTCAATTATCTTGGGCCTTCTTTGTCACACCTTCCTCTTTATGATGCGCCAAATGTTCTCTATAGGTGAAAGATCTGGACTGCAGGCTGGCCATTTCAGTACCCTGATCCTTCTCCGACGTAGCCATGATGTTGTGATTGCTGCAGAATGTGGTCTGGCATTATCTTGTTGAAAAATGCAGGGTCTTCCCTGAAAGAGATGACGTCTAGATGGGAGCATATGTTGTTCTAGAACCTGAACTTAGCTCTCTGCATTAATGGTGCCTTTCCAGACATGCAAGCTGCCCATGCCACAAGCACTCATGCAACCCCATACCATCAGTGATGCAGGGTTCTGAATGGAGCGTTGATAACAACTTGGGTTGTCCTTGTCCTCTCTGGTCCGGATGACATGGCGTCCCACTGTTCCATAAAGAACTTCAAATCGTGACTCATCTGACCACAGAACAGTTTTCCATTTTGCCACACTCCATTTTAAATGACCCCTGGCCCAGTGCAAACAGCTGAACTTGTGGAGCTTGCTTAGAAATGGCTTCCTCTTTGCACTGTAGAGTTTCAACTGGCAACGGCGGATGGCACGGTGGATTGTATTCACTGACAATGCTTTCTGGAAGTATTCCTGAGCACATTCTGTTATTTCCTGGACAGTGGCATTCCTGTTTGACAGGGCCCGGAGATCACGGGCATCCAGTAGAGTTTTACGGCCTTGACCCTTACACACAGCGATTGTTCCAGATTCTCTGAATCTTTTGATGATGTTATGTATGGTTGATAATGATAACTTTAAAGTCTTTGCTATTTTATGCTGGGTAACACCATCCTGCTATTGCTGCACTATCTTTCTGCGCAACAATGGTGGAATTGGTGATCCTCTTAGCATCTTGGCTTCAGAGAGACACTGACACTCTGAGTAGCTCTTTTTATACCCAATTATGTTGTCAATTCACCTAATTAGTGTTGATTGGTCTTCCAGCTGTTCTTTATATGCTCAATGTCATTTTTCCAGCCACTTATTGCTACGTGTCCCAACTTTTTTGGCATTTATAGACACTTTCAAATGTTAAACTTTTGATCTGTCATCTATTTTATATTCTGAATAAAATATTAGATGTTGGCATCTCCACATCATTGCATTCAGTTTTTATTCACAATTTGTTTAGTGTCCCAACTTTTTTGGAATTGAGGTTGTACGTTATTTATATAATGCAGAAGGGTGTACAAGCAATCGAGCCCCACAGTGCTCAAGTACTCTAGGGGGACTACATGTGAAAGTAAAAACAAAAATATATGTTTTTAAAGTATAAAAAATAATTCAAAAAGTTCAAATCACTCAATTTTCTCCATTTTAAAAGTAACAGAAAAAAAAATGTTACACATAATTGGTATTGTCAAGTCCAAATAACATTATTTATCCTGTACACTGAACACCATAGAAGAAATATCATTTCAGATGGTAAAATTCCTTTCTTGGTCATTTTATGTCACCTAATAACTAGAATAAAAAGAGATCAAAAAGTCACATGTATCCCAAAATTGTACTAATAATTACTGCACTTCAGCCTGCAAGCAATGCACCATCACTCAGGTCCATAGGTGGAAAAACAAAAAAGAAAATGGTGCTGCAGCGTAAATTTAAGAAATAGAGAATGTTAATATTTTTTGTAATAAAACATAGGAACACATGTATGAAAACTGTTTAGGTCTAAAACTTTTAGACCTAAACTGTTTTTATACATGTGGCCCATAATGCAAACCCTACATATATGATATCACCGAAATCATATCAACCTGCAGAACATAGATAACACATCATTAATACCGAAGAATGAATGCCATAAAACAGTTTCAGTTTCCAGTATAGTCTATGGTATGATCAATGGCACCAATAAAAAGTGCATCTTGTCCCACAAAAAACTACCCCTCATGCTTCTATGTAGATGGAAAAATAAAAATGTTATGACTCTTGAAAGCAGAGGGAAAAAAAAATTATGGCCAGGAAGGGGTTAAAGCATATCATAGGGCAAACACAAATTTTATTCAGACCCAAACCAGACTCATACATTTTCCAACCTTGCCAGCTAATGAGTCAAGGTCCTCTTCATCTGTGGGATGCAATACTGGGGAAGATTGGAGTAGAAAAGGAATTGACAATTTACCCAGAAGAATAAAGGTAAACATGAGTTATTCTGTAACTGGAACTGTGGAGCTGACAGATAATTGAATCTACACAGTTTTGTTTGCCAACTAAATACAGGCAGTCCCCGACTTACACTGTTTTGACTTACATCTGTCCCCTAGTTACAAACAAAGACCTGTGGGGAATGATGGCACTTGTAGTTCCATGTTCCACACCACAAAGTAGCTGTAGAACAACAAGTTCCAGCATGCCACAGCAGCACATGAGGTGAAGATGATGTGAAATCTTAACAAGGATACAGACAGCAAAACAAATGTAAAAACCCTTCCCTGCACTATCCAAAACTAAAAAAAAATAATATTTTTTTTTTGCTGGAGTTTAATAAATCTAACTGTTCTGACTTACATACAAATTCAACTTAAGAACAAACCTACAGTCCCTATCCTTTTCATAACCGGAACCATCTGTATATTTAACAGTATAAAATGATTTTGCCAGAATAATGTCACTATAAATAAAAAATATTCAAAGAACATTTCTGACTTCGTAAATAAAATGGCCTTTACCTTTGACTTGTGAATAAATGATTTGTATTTTATGTAGCACATGCAAACTGTATAAGAATTTGATTTTGTTGAGACATAATAATTTGCAAAACTGAAATACATGAATTCACTTCACATACTTACCATTCAGTATTCAAATATTAATTATTTTATTTTGTACAAAAGGCCTGATAAAATAAAGACTAAAATTAGTGGCTCATGTTGAGCATGATATTTCAAGACAGTGTAACTTTGGCATTTATAATTACAGGTTATGTTCTATTTCCCATATCAATGTGGTATGACACTACATAGTTTTAAAAATGAATTTGATAAGGTATACAAAAGAGAATACAGCCAAGCGTGTATAGCACAATTACAGGAGTCCCAGATAAGGCAAATAAGTCAAATATAGAGGAAAGCTTTTCCATCTCTAGAAAGTAACCTTTCTTTCACATCCTTTCAATCACCACATTGAAGGTATGGCCTTTCTTCAGGTCCTAACCCCTTCCAGTAGACCAAGAAAAATCATCTCACCTTAACCATCTTCATGGCTAAGATCTCCTTGACCATAAAAACATTGGTGGAATCAGCTACGGGAGATGGGGGAACCATCTTTCGTGAAAACCGGTTAAGGATGACTAGTTTCAGCAGGAAGACGTGGAAGGAGTTTGGGATGCGCATAGTGGGGGAGAGCCGGAGTTTGTAGGCCACAGGGTTGATGCGTCTAAGAACCTCAAAAGAACCCAGAAAGTGGGGACCAAGCTTGTAACTGGAGATTTTTAGGCGTACATACCTGGCAGGCATCCATACCCTGTCTTCTGGAACAATAGATGGAGAGGATCTTCTCTTTCTGTATGCTTGAGCGTTCATATGGGCAGAGGCCTGTAGCAGAGACTGGCATGTCTTCTTCCATATAGAGGATAGGTCACGGACCAGATTGTCCACTGCAGGAAGATCAGAGGGCAGCAGAAGGGGTGGGTAGGGGTGCTGTCCGAAGACCATGAAGAAAGGGGATGCCCCAGTGGAGTCCGATTCCAGAGAATTATAAGAAAATTCTGCCCATAACAACAGACTGGACCAATCATCCTGTTGTGCAGATACAAAGTGGCAGAGGTAGGTACCCAAGACTTGGTTAACTCTTTCCACCTGGCCATTGGACTGCTGATGGTAGGTGGAAGAAAAGTCCAATTCGACTTGTAGTTGAGAGCAGAGGCCCCGCCAAAATCTCGAGACAAACTGAACTCCCTGATCTGAAACAATATGTTGGGGGAGTCCATGCATCTGGAAGATATGTTGGAAGAAGAGTTTGGCGAGTCGTAGAGCGGAAGACAGACCAGGCAGAGGGACGAAGTGAGACATTTTAGAGAATCGGTCAGAACCACCCAAATGACAGTTTTACCAACAAAGGGAGGTAGGTCAGTAAGGAAATCCATAGTAATGTGGCTCCAAGGACTGTTAGGAATAGACAGAGGTTGCAGCAGGCCCACAGGTTTGAGGCGGGGTGATTTGTTGCGGGCACAAGTAATACAAGATTCCACAAATTCTTTTACGTCTTTTGCAAGATCAGGCCACCAGTAGAAACGGGATATCAGTAAACAGGATTTTCTTATTCTGGTGTGTCCAGCAACTCGAAAGCAATGATCACACTTCAGAACCCTTTTCCGGAGTGCAGGGCGCACGTATGTCTTACCCTGGGAGCTGCAGAGATCAGACATTCTGGAGGTACAATGTGCCGAGGAGGGGCCTCTTCTCCAATAACATCTGAAGCATGAGAAAGGGCATAAGCCTTGATATTCTTTTCTGCAGGTCGGAAGTGAATAAAAAAATTGAAGCATGAGAAGAACTGAGACCACCTGGCTTATTGTGGGTTTAGATGTTGCGCTGTCTGGAGGTAGAGGAGATTCTTGTGATCGGCAAAGATATTTAACGAATGATGAGCACCATCTAGGAGGTGGCGCCATTCCTACAAGTCAAGCTTGATGGCCAATAATTCCCGATCCCCGATGGTGTAGTTCTTTTCAGCGGAAGAAAACGTTTTGGAAAAGAAACCGTAGGTTTGGGTCTTGCCCTTGGAAGAGGCATCAACTAAGAAGAAAGGCTTCTCGGCATCGGGTTGGGACAGAACAGGTGCAGAGGTGAAGGCTGATTTAACTTGGACATAGCGTTGGGTTGCCATGCTTCCTGGTGAGTGCCACAATAGGTGTCACCAACATTGAGAAATGGGGGATGAACTGCCTGCAATAATTGGTGACCCCAATAAACGAGGTATGGCCCGGAGACCGATGGGTTGTGGTCACTGCAGGATGGCGGACAGTTTTGCAGGGTTAAACTGCAGACCTTTGTCTGAGATGATATACCTGAGAAACGGGAGACTGGTCTGGTGGAAGAGGCACTTCTCCAGTTTGGCATACAGGTGATTATTTCGCAGGCACCTCAGAACCTGGCACAGGGCCGGTGGGTCTCTGGATCAGGCGAAAAAAACAGAATGTCATCCAGATACTGAAAGTGCCCATACTTAGTGTTGAAGGCCATCTTCCACTCGTCATCCTCACAGATCCGAATGAGATTATAGGCCCCCCACAAATATAACTTAGAAAAGATTCTGGATCCCTGGATATGGTCGAAGAGTTCAGTAATTAACGGTAATGGATACCGGTTTTCAATGGTGAACCGTAGTGAACCGTCCTTCTCAACAACGGAGAGGTAGACTTGCAGATGAAGCCCTTCAGAAGGTTTTCTTGAATGTAGGCCGACATGGCCTGAGTCTCCGGTACGGACAGTGGGTAGACCATACCCTGGGGAGGACTAGTCTCGGGCAGTAGGTCTATGGGGCAATCATAAAGATGATGAGGAAGAAGAGTCTCTGCCTGCTTCTTGGAGAAAAGGTCCTCAAAGCCCTGATACTGCACCGGCAGACCCTTCAGAGGTTTGGGAGACAACCGTGGAGAAGTGTGGTGCACCGGGCAGGGATCCACTAAACAGCAAGACTGGTAGTCTTGTCCCCAACACATAACTTCGCCCATCTTCCAATCGAGCATAGGGACGTGGCGCTGTAGCCATGGGAGACCCAGGAGAATTGCAGAGGAAGAACTGAGTAACATGAAGAATTCAATCTTCTCTTTATGTAATGCTCCCCCTTAAAGGGACACCGGTTCTGTCCGAAAGTGGATAGAATCACTCAGTAGTTCACTGCTAACAGACGAGATAACCAGAGGTTGGTCTAAGTGGACCATTGGGAGGCGATACTTATTCACCAAGGTAGCGTGCATAAAAATCCCGGCTGATTCCGAATCCAGGAAAGCAGCAACTTGGAACGAGATTCCAGAAGTGGTTGTGATTTGAACTGGCAAAGTGAGATGTGGAGAGGGATTGCTTACACCTAGTGAAGCCTCTCCCATGAAGCCTAGGTGCGTGCGTTTCCCAGATTTTGCGGATGAAGCGGACAACCCCTGAGGAAATGTTCAGGGCTGGTACAATAAAGGCACAGGTTCTCCTGACATCGTCGTGATAGTTCTTGCGGAGTCAGGTGGGCTCTATCCACTTGCATGGCCCTTTCGGCGTCTGGCTCAGAAGGAGGCAGTGGAGGCCATAGGCACACTGGAGCAAGACGGGGTAGATGACGTGACTTGATAAGCTCACTTAGGGAAGATGTAGAGTCCCTGGTGGAGATGGCATCCTTTATCTGGCTGGAGAGGCCATTCTTAAACATGGAACTCAAAACTGCGTCATTCCAGGCAAATTCAGAAGCCAAGGTGCGGAATTGAACTGCGTAATCACCTATCAAGGAGTTCCCTTACCCTGACGTGGTCTCAGCTGAAGATGTGCGGGCAGGTTCTTCAAAGCTGTTGTAGAATTCCTGCAGGAACGTAGCGAGATTGGCCATGACAGGGTCACCTCTGTCCCAGAGAGAAGTAGCCCAGGCCAGGGCTTTTCCATAGAGAAGACTGACCACGACGGCCACCTTGGACCTTTCAGACGGGAACTGGCTGGCCATTAGTTTCACATGGCGAGAGCACTGGGTGATGAAATCCCGGCAGGGCTTAAGGTCCCCATCAAATTTTGTCTACATGGACAACCGGAGCTCGGGGGCCGACGGACATCACCAGGACTGCTGCCACAGAGGAAGCCACGGAAACCGGCTGCTGCTGCTGCTGCTGAGTGACGAGGAGCTGCTGCATCATAGCAGAGAGTTGGTTAAGCTGCTGCACCTGTTGCTTTGATTGCTGGGCCACGATGGTGGTGAGGTCAGAGATGCTCACCAGAGGCACCTTGGCGGGATCCATCGCCGAATCAAACTATAATAGTGAGCCTACCGTAACGGCAGACCAGAGATGTGGATCTACTGTATAAGCCATGCCAGACAGCTAAGCTTAAGTAGGTCTGGTATTTGCCAGAGTTTGCCGCAAGGCAGGATGGACTTGCTGCGGCAGCACACTACCAGATCGTTACCCCTAAAGTGACTTGCTTGCAGTGGCAGCCGAGGTGTAGCGTGGTACAAAATTGCGAAGCAAGCTCGAAGTCGGGGACAAGCAGGAAAGTCAGAACAGGCGGCAAAGGTTCGTTGTCAAGGGGCAGAGACTAAGGATATGGTACACAGAATAATCAATAATCACAATGGGAACACTTTCTCTCAAGGCTCTAGGGCACTACTCTCTAAGTAGATTAAAATTAACCTTCCTGAAATTCTGTTTTTGTGGCTTCTTGACAAAATTTTCTATTGAAGGATAATTGAAAATGTATTATATTGTGGTCCCTTTTTCTAGGTACCCCCCAACCTGAACCTTTGTTACTCTGTCAAGTCTGTTAGAAGATATTAATTCCAAAAGGGCCTTTTCTCTAGTTGGCTCCTGCACCAGGTGGGAAAGGAAACCATCTTTAGTTATTAAAAAAAAAAAACTGTTTCCTTTATGAGAGCCACAGGTTTCAGTTTCTCAGTTTATATCTAGGTAGTTGAAGTCGCCCATAATAACAACCTCATTGTGATTAACCACCTCATCTATTTGCCTGAGAAGTACCATCTTTTTCAGACTATAAGAGGCACTGAACCATAAGATGCACCTAGGTTTTAGAGGAGAAAAATAGGGGAAACAAATTTGAAGTAAAAAGTGTAGGTTGAAGTGTAGTTTTTATTGATACCATTTTGGGGTCGATGTGACTATGTGATCACTTTTTATTCCATTTTTTGGGGGGTATGAAATGACCAAAAAACCACAATTTTGACGTTTGTAATTTTTTTCTTCTCTGGTGTTAAGAGTACAGGATAAATTATATTATATTTTAATAGATTGGACTTTTACAAACGCAGCGATACAATTTATGTGTAATTTTTTAATTTTTTTATTTGTAAAATGGCAAAAGAGGTCATTTAAACTTTTAATATATGTATTTTTTTTAACTTTTCTTTTTCTGCTCTAATACTTAGCCCCTCTAGGGTACATGACCACTAGGGGGCGTGATCCCTTGTCCTATATACAGCGGTACTATTGTATTGCTCTATATAGAATTTGTATTCAATACCTATAACACCCCATGGCAGGGTGTAATAGGTGTACATACATGGCATCTACGGAAGCCTGCCATCGCCGCGACGTCTAAAGTATTACCTGGCTCCATCCCTACTGTTAACTGCGGCTGACAATTGTACTGATGTAATATAAATCCACAGCGCACACAAGAAGTAGATATGCTTCAAAGTGTATTTATAACTTACAGTGTTTTACAATTTATAGTGTTTTACATGTACAGTATATGATACAGTGTATTGCATTCCATACAAAATAGAGAAGTAAACGTAGTAATGAAGTGTGATCCTTCTTGAGTGAGGTTTTGGTCCACTAAGTGATCTTCTTCATAGAGGTCACAATGGTATCAAGGTATATGGAAAAGTTTGGAGCATGGTATGAAATATAGAATGGCAACAAACACATGTAGCTGCTTATGGTAATGAGGGTAATGGTATGTGCAGCCAGAGAAGTATATGAATCAAAGGGATGGTGCTATGCGTAGAGGAGAAGCTGGACACAGTGTGTGTTATAGTCCAAAAAGTATTTTACATCTTTCGTTGTTTCTGTTCTATTTGGTGACCTAAAACAGGCCCTTAATAGAATTGTATTATTGTTATAAGCCCAATGTATATCTACCCATAATGACAACACAAGCTCATTCCCTGTATCTATATCTTCCTGTAGTTTTGGCTTCAGACAGGATTTTGCATAAATACATACCCTTCCCCCCTTCCAATTTTTACGATCTCTTCTAAATAAACTGTAACCCTGTAAGCTAACTACCCAGTCATAGGTCTCATCCAGCCATGTCTCAGTTATCCCCGCTATGTCATATTTTCCTTCAGCAATAAACAATCATCAATTTTATTGGTGAGACTCCTGGCACTGGTCAGAAGCAAATTTAGAGTTTTTTTTTTTGTTTTAATTTTTTTCACGCTGTCGTTATTAACTACTACACCCACTTGCTCTACTCCACCCCCTCATTTATTACTAATTTAAAGCTCTCTATCCTCATTATCTTGCATGCTATATGTGTAGTTGCCCTCCTCCCCAGGTCCTTAGTTTAAATACTTCTAAAACTTCCTGGCCAATTTGTCCCCCAATACAACTGTGCACCCCCACCCCCCTCGTTAGGCCCTTCCCTATCATAGAGACTGTAGCCAAGATAGAAGTCAGCTCAGTTCTCCAAAAACCCAAATCCCTCTTTTCTACACTAATTTTTGAGCCACTTATTCACCTCTCTAATCTGCCGCTGCCTCTCTGGCGTGGCCCGTGAAACAGGTAGTATTTCTGAAAATACTATCTTAGAGGTCCTGGCTCTTGACTAAAATGGAGTTACCTAAGGCTGAGCTGTTTGCATCCTGTTTGCATCTCCTGCTGTAAGTTATGGAATAAATGACAGACTGCTGGAAACAGCTTGTCTGTAATTAGCTTGTATTCCCCTCATTCAGGGCAGCATAAGCAACCTGACAGGTTCCCTTTAACTAATAGCTGTATAGTTTTCAACCCACATAGTTATATGGGGGTTGCTTTTTTAACGAATAGTTGTATTTATTAGCCCCTTACTGACATATAACATACAATTACACCATAGCAGGAGAGTATGGATGAATTGAATTTGCAGTTTACAGACACATTTAATAAAACCAGTTTAAAGGGGTTTTCTCATCGCAAGCTTTTGCAGACTTCAGCTGTTTCTGTCTCTTACAGCTTTAAATCCAGGGGTGTGTCTCTCTTTTCAGTAGGCGGGTCTTTCCTCACTGAAAACTGGTGACATCATCATTCTATGTGAGCAGTGGTAGTGAGAGTATGTCACAGCTCTGCAGACCTCCTGCAGTGGTCCATGTCCGGGACAATCTTTTATTTGTTACAGAGCTCAAAAATGTATTATATTAAACTTTTTAATTATTATTATTATTAACATTTATTTTAAAGCGCCATTGATTCCATGGCGCTGTACATTCGAGGGGGGTCACATACCTGATATGTCAAATGAGTACAATAATAACAATGAATGACTTACAACTGGTACAGAGGGAGAGAGGACCCTGCCCGCGAGGGCTTACAATCTACAAGGAGGAGGTAAGAGACAGGAGGAGAGGGGCAGACATGTTTGTGGGGTAGTACAGTGGCAGCAGGGTTATTGTAGGTTATAGACAATCCTGAAGAAATGGGTTTTCAGGTTGCTTTTGAAGCTGGTGAGAGTGGAAGAGAGTCTGATATGTTGGGGCAGTGCATTCCAGAGTGTGGGGGAAGCACGAGAGAAGTCTTGGAGACGGTTATGTGAGGAGCTGATAATAGGAGAGCAGAGTAGAAGGTCCTGTGAGGAGCGGAGATTGCGTGAGGGGAGATATCTGGAGATTAGGGCAGAGATGTATGGAGGGGAGAGGTTATGGAGAGCCTTGTAGGTCAGGGTTAGCAACTTTATCAGAGCCACAGGTTTCAGTTTCTCATTTTATATCTAGGTAGTTGAAGTCGCCCATAATAACAACCTCATTGTGATTAACCAATTCATACTTAAAAATGATTGACCTGTCCTACTGTGCAAAACCAGGCAAATAGTCATGTCTTCCCCTCCCCACTATTTCCTGCAAATCACTTGACGTTCATAGATCACATGGCCTCAGTAAACGTTTTGTTGTCACTCAGTGGGTCTGCTTTGAAGCCAGGCTCAGCTCAGGAACACTCCCCTGTAGTGGGCGTGACCTGAGCTGAGAAGGATCTGGCTGCATTCACTCTTTCCAGCCTGTAGTTTGCACTACTGACACTCCCACAAGTAGGAAGTTTCACTGCAAAAAGTGAATCTTATGATAGATGAATAAGAAGGCAAAAGAAAAGAAAAGAAACACATGAAGGCAGTGGAATATCATTACTATTCAATATAAATGCTGCTTATAGTGTTCTATGCCGTGATGTAGCTACAGGGGTCACTATCGGTCACAGTTGTGATCGGACACCTGAGCTGGGAGGCCCACAGGCCCCCCTCATCACACGCCTGTGTTGCTGGGTCACATAGACCCAGCGATACAGCATTCACAGTCGCTGCCGGTGCGGTCCACGCAGCGACTGAGGCAAAGCGGTCAGTATACACTGATACTGGCCATTTAGCCCAATGAAGGTAGTGGCGCTATGCAATGACGTCATTGTGCCGCTTCTTGTACAAGGCCCTAAGCCTATACTTAGACTTGAGGCCTAGTGGGCTCTAACTACCTACCCTAAGTGGCCCTAACTACCTACCCTAAGTGGTCCTATCTACCTGCCTTCCTAACGCAAGGCCCTATCTACCTGCCTACCTACCGCAAAGGGCCCTATCTACCTGCCTACCTACCGCAAAGGGCCCTATCTACCTGCCTACCTACCAGAAGGAGACCTATCTACCTTCCATTAGGGGCCCTATCTACCTGCCAACCTACTTCAATGGGCCCTATCTACCTACCTACCTACCAGAAGGGACCCTATCTACTTACCTATTTACTAGAGAGGGCTCTGTCTACTTACCTACCTACTAGAAGGGGCCCTGTGCTGAAGGGGACATTACCTACTTTATAGGAAGAGTCTGTCCACTTATCTGACTAATTTTTACGGTCTAACCTACCTAAAAGAAGTGTCTTTCTATCCGCGTGTCTAATCTGGGTTGGCTGTATACTATATAGAATGTGTTCCTACCTACTGGTGGCACAAATACAGTGGTGGCCAAAAGTATTGGCACCCCTGCAATTGTCAGATAATACTCAGGTTCTTCCTGAAAATGATTGCAATCACAAATTCTTTGGTATTATTATCTTCATTTAATTTGTCTTCAATGGAAAACCACAAAAAGAATTGTCCTAAAGCCAAATTGGATATAATTCCACACCAAACATAAAAAAGGGGTGGACAAAAGCATTGGCACTGTTGAAGATCATATGTGATGCTTCTCTAATTTGTGTAATGAACAGCACCTGTAACTTACCGGTGGCACCTAACAGGTGTTGGCAATAACTAAATCACACTTGCAGCCAGTTGACATGGATTAAAGTTGACTCAACCTCTGTCCTGTGTCCTTGTGTGAACCACATTGAGCATGGAGAAAAGAAAGAAGACCAAAGTACTGTCTGAGGACTTGAGAATCCAAATTGTGAGGAAGCATGAGCAATCTCAAGGCTACAAGTCCATCTCCAAAGACCTGAATGTTCCTGTGTCTACCGTGCGCAGTGTCATCCAGAAGTGTAAAGCCCATGGCACTGTGGCTAACCTCCCTAGATGTGGATGGAAAAGAAAAATTGACGAGAGATTTCAATGCAAGATTGTGCGGATGGTGGATAAAGAACCTCGACTAACATCCAAACAAGTTCAAGCTGCCCTGCAGTGCGAGGGTACAACAGTGTCAACCCGTACTATCCGTCGGCGTCTGAATGAAAAGGGACTGCATGGTAGGATACCCAGGAAGACCCCACTTCTTACCCCGAGACATAAAAAAGCCAGGCTGGAGTTTGCCCAAACTTACCTGAGAAAGCCTAAAACGTTTTGGAAGAATGTTCTCTGGTCAGATGAGACAAAAGTAGAGCTTTTGGGAAAAGGCATCAACATAGAGTTTACAGGGAAAAAAAGAGGCATTCAAAGAAAAGAACATGGTCCCTACAGTCAAACATGGTGGAGGTTCCCTGATGTTTTGGGGCTGCTTTGCTGCCTCTGGCAGTGGACTGCTTGACCGTGTGCATGGCATTATGAAGTCTGAAGACTACCAACACATTTTTCAGCATAATGTAGAGCCCAGTGTAAGAAAACTGAGTCTCCCTCAGAGGTCATGGGTCTTCCAGCAGGACAATGACCCAAAACACACTTCAAAAAGCACTAGAAAATTAGAGAAAGCACTGGAGGCTTCTAAAGTGGCCAGCAATGAGTCCAGACCTGAATCCCATAGAACACCTGTGGAGAGACCTCAAAATGGCAGTGTGGAGAAGGCACCCTTCAAATCTCAGGGGCCTGGAGCAGTTTGCCAAAGAAGAATGGTCTAAAATTCCAGCAGAGCATTGTAAGAAACTCATTGATGGTTACCGGAAGCGATTGTTCGCAGTTATTTTGGCTAAAGGTTGTGCTACCAAGTATTAGGCTGAGGGTGCCAATACTTTTATCCGGCCCATTTTTGGAGTTTTGGGTGAAATGATCAATGATTTGATTTTTGTTTCATTCTCTTTTGTGTTTTTTCATTGCAAGCAAAATAAATGAAGATAATAATACCAAAGAATTTGTGATTGCAATCATTTTCAGGAAGAAACTTAGTATTATCTGACAGAATTACAGAGGTGTCAATACTTTTGGCCACCACTGTATATAGTTGGTTGGGGGAACTTTCACTGTTTGGAGTCTTACATGTTTGTGTGGCAAATTCTGCACTAAATGTAACTGTCCTGTAATCGTTTATTTGTCTGCAGAGCATGTGTACAGCTGCTATCTTCCATTATATGGTCACTTTATGGTTTACATTTAGTAACAGTGCAATAGTATTATTCAAACCGTTTATGGTGGTGAGATGTGGTCATGATGTGGCGTTGTTATTTGGTCTTTGTATATAGTTAGTATTGGAATTAATGGTCTTGATATATTGATTTGGTCAGTTACTACATGATGGTATTAGTGACTATATGGTAGTGATATGTGGCTGTTTTATTAGGTCCTTGTACATTAGTGATATTGGTATTATTGGTCTTGAAATATTGATTTGAAGGAGTACGCTGTATTATCTCCACAGCATTTCTTGTAGTACAATGATTACAAATAAAACCTGGTTGCATACTGCACAATACAGTTTTGTGTTGCACATGGAATTATGTGGTAAAATGCACACATTTACGTCTAAGAGGCCATAAGATTAACAGGTAATATTTTCATGTTGATAGCACATAATGAACTCCTTAAAAACAACCAGCTCTCCTCAAAAAAAGGCACAATTGTTTTATTTTCCAATTCCATCCCACATAGAATTTTTGCTTATCTAGTCCATTATTTTGTACAGTAAATGGTAAAAAATACAATTAGTCCCATAAATTTCTCTTAGAATTCAGGGAGACAAAAACAAACACAATGTAAACAAAAGCCATTGTGGCAGGAAAGGGTTATTGAAGAGGTTTGCTCACTATGGAGTTTCACAGAGCCACAGTCAACTTTAGACTCACACTACAGCAGTGACTGGCATATCAGCTCTGCTTTTCCTAGCTGATCCTGTTACAGTGATATGACTGTAATCTATGCACTGTAGTACACAAGGCTACAGAGCTCTAAAAAGTGAGAGCTTGTCATTTAGTTAGGTAAACCAACTTTAGTTGGCTCACCATGGTCAAACTGACTGACTGAAGGCAGCTGGGATCAATCAGATAAGATACAGAGGAGAGAGTGTTGGGGAGAGGTGGTCAGGAACCAAAAGAAACTTGTGTACTCCAAGCAAGGGCGTAACTACCCTCAGCAGTTCTGCTCCTGTGCCCACCAGCAATGAACATAACAGTTCACTGCAGGCGGGGAGGAGCTGCAGGGCCCGGCGCCTCCTACCTCTGAACATCTGGGCCCTCTGTGCTCTGCTACTCTGCCTGGTAAAGCCTTAAGCCTACCCTGCCTGCTTACAGTGCACAGAGATGGGTGGCAGGGAGTGAAGTGCTGGAAAAGTGAGGATATTTGTATCCAAATCTACAGCGACAAGTGGTGGCCAGATAAAGTCATCATGGCAGTCTGGACCGCATGCAGAATAAAAAAGAAAGTCAACAACTCATCTGAGAAACATCATCTGTGAGTCACAAGATATAATTGCATTGTAGTCACTCATATGTCAGCAGAGCCTGTGTACACTGGTGTCTACCACTATATGGTCACTGTATGGTGGTAATGTACACTCTATAGGGCACCTGTGTACACTGTTATATACCACTATATGATCACTGTATGGAGGTAATGTACAGTCCTTAGTGCACCTGTGTACTATATGGCGGTAATATATGTCTTTGTATACTGATCTTTATTCAATAATAGTATAGAGGTATTATTCAGTCACTATATGGTGGTAATTTGTGGTCGTGTTCTGGCGGTATAATCAGGTCCTTCTGTAGTAACGCTATTGATAATGTTGGTCTATGTATAGGGGGATTTGTTTTTGTAGCAGTATGATGGTGAGATATTTGGTGAGGTATTCACTCCTTGTATTATGTAGCAACTGCATGACATAAGAGGTCCCGGTAAATGTTCATGGTGGGGAAGGAAGGCAAGGCCAGGGAGGAGGTGTATCCAAATGTTTGCTATGGGGCCCAGGCTTCTCTAGTTATGCCCTTGACTCTAAGGGTATGTTCACACAGCATATTTGTGGGGTGTACTTCGGGCGTAATTGCGCTGCAATACACCCAAAGTACTCCCCACAAATACAGTAAATCATAGCACTCATTGACTAACAGACCTGCTGCTTTCCCTGGTGCATACTGAGCACCAGCAGAAAGAAGTGACATGAGAGTCACTTGAAGTGAAGTGAGAGTGGATGGGGGGCAAGCTGGAGCGCTGTTTCAAATTCACGCTGGCCAGCATGAACTTCAAACAGCAGGCATATAGCGGCTCACACAGGTGTGAACATCCTCTAAGAGAAGATACAATTTTCTAGCCACCAAAGCAAAATCACAAGAGCAATGTATTTGGTAATATCATTTACCTATCCATGCATGTTAAAAATAAATTATTGTAGTGACAAAATCCCATAAATCACCATATAATGTGTTAGGAGACCAAAATAAAAATATTTTGTTGGGTGCAGGTTCGAACTGGGGGCCCACCAGTGGAGTTGATTCTGGGACCCACCTGTGGAGTTGATTTTTACTGCTACTATTAGGACTGGGACAAGGCATTCTGATTCTGTTGGCAAATAAGGCCCATAGCGCCCTTCAATGGAAAACTCAGCCTACACCATACCTCTTTGCATCCTCTTCCTGTCTGGGATAAAGTGGCGCCCTAGGCAGTCGCCTATTTTCACCTACTCGTCGTCCTGGCACTGACTGCCATACATGCTTCTTAGGCTATGTCTACCTGCATCGGAGAAAAAATGGTGTGAAAGCGGACGTTTTTTATCTGATGGAGGACTGAAGTTTTTGTCACGTTTTGTGCAAAAATCGCAGTCTTTTCAAATTTTTTTGATGTCGCCAAGAAAACTAAAAGGGCCGGCGTATTATACAACATATAGCATAATACGCCTGCGCCAAAAGACAATTGTAGAAAAGACGAGCTTTGGAGACTACAGCTCGTCTTTTCTATTCTAGTCTATGGGGCCGCACGAACATACGTATTTTCAGCGCTTTTAAAAAACTAAAAGCGCCGAAAATACGATCGTAAAGCTGTGCAGTATAGACAAAGCCTTATACTCTGCCTCTTGCTTTTTTACTCTGCCTTTCTGCCTCTCCCGAGGTACATAGAAAGTTTAAAAGTAACTCCAGGTCTGCCATCTTCAGGAAGCCATCGGCAGTTTCTCTTATTCCCCTGTGGGCCAGTCCATGCCTGGTTGGGTGGAATAGTGAAAACCCAATTGCACCATTGTTTTTTGTGATTTCATTTTGTGCACTATGCAGGTAAGTACAATACCAGTGATACCAAATTTATACAGTTTTTGTTTTGTTTCACTACTTTTTTACATTTTTTTTATTTATCTGTTGATGGACCTGTGAGAGAGACTGTTTCTACGGGGCTATCTTTAGTTATTATTGCTACCATTTTGAGGTACATTCAACTTTTTGATCACTTGTTATTCCATTTTTTGGGGGGGAGACGAGGCAAGTAGCAAAACACAATTTTGTTGTGTCGATTCATTGTAATATAGCAGCCTGCTTAAATGCAGTAGTGAAAAGACGAAATAATTAAAAGTAGACACTTCATGCAAGGAAGATTAACATGCTCCAGGTTCTGCTGTTTAAATTGCTGACAGCTCAGGATTGCACATTGTATTAAATGTAATAAGAATTACAATACAATAACATTATTAGGCCATGTCTACACAGCACTGGTTTCAGGTTGGATTTTCAGTGGATTCAGTATTTAGAATCCGACGGATTCATTGTGGATTCCGGTACATGCAATGTACTAAGAAATCCAAAAACCAGCTGCGGTTTATTGCGCATACTCACGCCAAAAACCGTGGTACGGCGATGTTAAAATTCCATCTGATTTTTGCCGCCATTTTAACATATGCAGTGTAGACATAGCCTTAAGAAGTTTAATTTACTGTAACATTCATCAGCACGTTCACAATGAAATGATGCGCCCTGTAACTGCTGACTATATAAATTTGTTATTCTGAGGAGGCGTTTTATTAATAATAGTGCTTTGTCAGCCATCCATAATACAGTGAATCTTACATTCAAGGAAACCAGCAATAATCATTTAAAAAAGACATAATTGCTATCAACGCATCTATTCTAAAACATTAGATTTATTGTACAAAAGCTTCCTAAACTGGTATGCTGCAAGGCATCCTAACTGCCAGCTAGCACAAAGGAATGCTTACTCATTTCATTATTTCACTTCCCTGACATATGTGAATACTTTCTATTATAAGCTTATTAAACTGCAAGGGAATAATCGTTTTTCAGCCTGACTTAGATTTTTAAAGCTGTATGTCCTGAACCAATATGGGTACATCTAGATCCCACTAAATCTACACTGAAATAATTAGCTGCTGGTGGCCAATATGATTAAAAAAAAACCTATGCTTACTTTTCTCCTGACCATTTATACCAGAATGTAAGTGGTATTTCGTCTTGGTATACTATGGGTCTGATTTATGTACTATAATTACAATATCTCTATATGCGATTTTTGGCACTCTTCCCAACCCTCCGTAGTCCTGCACTGCACCATCCTCGTACAGACTAGCCTCTTTGCCTGACCACTTTCCCTTATATGCCTCCATTGCCCACTCTACCAGCGCCTTCTTACTGCCCACATGTCTATAATACTTTCATACCATTTTGAGTATTAGCCTTGGTCTTCTAGTGTGAACTATATGATTAAGGTCGCTATACCGACCAAAATGTTGCAACCTCACGAACACCAGACCCTTCAGAACTCTATTTCTCCAATTGATTACACCTGAACTTCTGTATTACTGTAATTAAAAAAAAATATCTTTCACTTTAAAGCGCAAAAACCTTTGTGTGTGCTATGGATTTATGCTTATGTCGCTCTTCGTGTTGAAATGCCGCTCCCACAAGCATCTCCCATTGTAACTGTGTGCTGTACATTTATATACTTAGAACATCTCACTTTACTGAGTAGAAAGGGTCACAAAATTTGTTCTAGATTTGCTGCCCTTAAAGGGGCTATTCAGTTTATACCAAAATTAAATAATTTGCTACTGGTGGCCAATGAAATAAAAAAAAGTGTAATCTCTCCTTTCTTCTCACTAACTTATACCAGATTGAATTTGGTATTTCATCTTGGTTTAATATGGGACTGATTTATGTAATATAATTGCAATATCTCTATAGCCTACATGTACTTTACTGAATAGAAAAGGTCACAAAATTAAATAACAAGCTGCTGGTGGCCAATAAAATAAAACAGGCTATACCCTCCTTCCTCCTCCCCCTGTTCCAGCACTAGCTCTCTCTGGCAGTGTTCTGTTTTATTTTCTGTTCTCTTCCTAACGGGATGTCACCACTGCAGTTACTGATTGGTGGCAGCATTCACGTGCCACTATCTTACATCACCATTTAAAAGTGAACAGCTTTGAACGGTTATGCAAGCAGACGCATTATAAACTAGGCAACCAATCTATAAATTATTTTGTGACCTTTTTCTTCTCCCTGCAATGCAGACCATAGAGTTATTGTAATCATATTACATAAATACATTCCTACATTCTACCAAGTTGTAACACAATCTACAGTCTAGTATACTCTCCTAGTCTCTTCTATGGGTGGAGGCATAGTTTATCGGGCATATTTGTCTTCTCTCTATTAAGTCTATTGGAAAATCTGCAGAGTTAAGAATCCAGAGAGGGATGTCCAGCACCTATACTGATATGCTCTAATTTCTGCTGTGCTTCTTCCATAACTGCTAAAGGTGAAAAGCAAGTAAATTGCTTTCATCTATCAGCAAAAGCAATTATTGTACTGAACTAGGAGGCACTTTCTGTTTTATTTTTTTCTATTGCAAAGTTTTAATTTATGGCTACACTCAATTAAATGAATAATATGCTTTTATATCTGTTGTACCAAAGTCCATATGTACAAAAATTTAAGCCAGCTATATCTTCTTTTCTATATGCTACAAAATATGCCTCTACAAATAACATTCACTGTCATAATTCTTAACGTGATACCTGTTGAATTTGCGGGTGAGTCAATAAGTATCCACAATATAGTTGTTACAGTCACTCCCTCCTCCGGACCCATCCTACTATGGAACTAATGTTTGTGAAAACGTTGGATAAGTGTGAGAGCATTGACATTTTCCTGCGGCTCCCAGGATCTTTATTCAGGGCCAAAGCCTATCCAGTCTATGAGGTAATAAATTTTACTTCTGGAACACTTCATTTCGAGGATCTCCCTGATTTCATAGGAATCTTCGGTACTGAGAGGTGCAGCAGGGGAAATCACTTTGTGCGAGTACCAGCTGCTTCAGAAAGAGCACATGAAATTAAATGGGAATGCGGAGGGAGGGGGGCAAGCAAAGGGGTTGATACTATGCAGAATAGAGAAAGGACCCAGATAGCGATGCAAATTTCAGACTAGGTACTCTGAGACGGATCTGAAATTAATGGCAGTGGGTAACAGTTCTTAATGGTGATCTTGTTAAGACCCCGACAGTCAATGCAAAGCCGCAAAGACCCATCATTCTTCTTAACAAAGAAGAATCCATTTCCCGCGGGTGAGGACGACATGCAGATGAAGGCCTTTTTGGATTCTTCTCTATGGCTATTGGCTATTGGCTTCTGTTTTGGATCAGGACAGAGGATATATCCTACCACAAGGAGGAGTGGTACCAGGCAGAAGTTCTATTGGACCATCATAGGCTCGATAAGGAAGGAGTGACTCTGCCTGTTTCTTACAGAATATGTCCACAAACTCCCGAGTGCACTGGAAGTCCAGGGGGAGCGGGAACTGCAGGCCGAAGAGTCAAAATACCCATAAGACGAGGAGGACATGGAACTGGAATGCAGGAATAATGGCACTAGGATCTCCAGTGTGTGACTTCATCAGATCTCCCTCCGGTCAATGTTTGGACTGTGTCTACATAACCAGGGGAGTCCTAGAAGAAGTGTGCTGGAGAAGCCGAGTAGCATGAGGAAAGAGATCTGTTCTTGATGCAACACTCTGATGCACAATGTAAGAAGCTGAGTGCAGTTTCAGATGATATATGAGAGAACCTGCCCATTCAAAGAAGAGACGGAGAGAGGCTGAACCAAAGGAATCACAGGAAGACGGTATTTGGAGACGGGATGGATGAGGTTACCCGCATAACCCGAGTCCATGAAGGCAGCCACTTGAAGACTAAATCCAGATGGAAGGGTTAAGTTGACTGACATGGTTAAAGGTGGAGAGGTAGGGTCCTTGCATAACAGCTGAAGCCAGAAGCATGGTACCCGGTATCTGGCCAGAACTTAGAGCTGTAACAAGCCGGAAGGTCAGGCAGGCAAGACACAGGCAGGGTCAGCACATAGAGGACAGTAGGCAATTGAAATAGCTCACTAGAGAGTGCACAGAAGTGGACGTCACTAGGGAACGGACCACAACAACTGAGTGTGGGTAACAGGAAGGAGGACCCCCTAAAAAGTCCCAGTCCCCAAGACATTGACTGGGGCAGAATTACCTGTTGCGCAAGAACCCTTTAAATCCGTACCCCTAGTGGATAGAAGGGGAGGCTCATCTCGAGACAGCCAGAGGAAGCAGAGAAGCACGCCGTTCAAGCAAGGAGCAGGATGGGGATGGGCGATTCTCCACACAGGGAAACAGAGGCTGGGAGCGGATGCGAACCCAGGCAGAGTTTCATTCAGCAGATACTCTCATTGCAATACATGGTCAGCACTAATATTTTGTACCAGACCTTTCAGGACAGGACAGGTCCTCTTTAAGGTTTTGTTTTTCTATTAAAAGTAAAAGGCACATTAAGTTTTAATTGTATGCAAATATATTCACCAAATAATACCTCAAGGCTTATAGTTGGAAAAGGACACAAAACTAGTATTTGGAATTATCTAAATTTACATTTTAATTGGATGTTCTTTTCACCCTCTCAAATGTACTGTACAGACTAAGACAGTTCTCCTCAATAACCTATTATATCCTTGAACATATCTCCAGGGACTTTCTGCAAAATGGAGATAGCTCTTATTTATTAAACACTTTCATTCTTGGCATCCACAAACACCTGACTGAAATATGTCAGCATGCTTCTAAAACCATAATGATCATGTCAATATGAACAACATGATCAATAGTCACTCACCTGTGAACCCACCATGTTATATCCCATGACATGTGTGATTCATATACTACCACATTATCGTTATATTTCTGTTTTTAGTTTGTCTCTTACTAGATTTATCCCTCTTGATTTGCTGTTGCCAGACTCTAATGTCATCAACTGCCTCTTTCTTCTGGTCAATTGGTGTCAGACATTTTACGGCACAGTTGATGCTGGCAAAATGAACATCTTTTTACCTATTGCATTGTGCATATCTACAGGATCTCAGCCTGAAAATAAACCCTCGTCTGGATTCTTACCACCTGCCTCATCAGTTGAGTTAACACTGTCTGATGAAATTTCTTGGTGTGAGTACTTCTCCAATACAGATGTACTAAGGAAAGTAATCTCAGGGAGCCTCACACAGCAAAGTTATTGAGTCAGAATAGTCAAATGATGTTTATCTGCCAGACAAGTGAAAAGATGGTTATTTGCCATACCAGTGAAAAGACACTTATTTGCCATACTAATGAAAATATGGTTGATGAAAACTGCCAGGTACATCAGTAATCCAGAAATACAACTCCTGCAGTGTCAGAAGAAATCAGTGTATATAGCTACAGCACAGACCACATGAGCATAGATTCTTCTTAAAGAGAATCTAGAAGGTAGGAAACATGAACTTTCTGTCAAGATCTCAAATTTATGGCAAAAAAATACTGAGCCATATGTTACCATATCACAGCCTGCTTGTAATATGTCTTCTCTAGAGGGAGCCCTAGGATGACTCTGTACAGTATATGAGCTTTATACAGTGAATAACTAGGAATATGTAAATGTTTGGAAGAAATGTAATACACACAACTCTCTGGAAGAATTTCAAAGCTTCATTCATCTTAATTTGGAAAGAGATATTTTAATAAGTGACATTAAGTTAAGACACCGGCAAGAAACGCATAATTACTGGAAACATTGTCACACATTTTGGAGTTCACCAGACTTTCAAAACGATCATCGAAGTCACGTTGTTCAAAGTACTCCATGCTCAGCCAGGAACTTATCAATGAGTAGTAGAAAGGTCACGCACACCTGGGAACTCACTGTGAATCTGGCTGCAAAATGGAAAAGACTCAAGGTCTAGTAACTATAGAAGATAAATCCACTGCACACCATTAGGATTTGCTTAGTGATAGATATAGTTTATTTACAAACGTATAGTTAGGATCAAACAAAGTGCCAGAATAAGATATATAGCTACATATACTCAATAAATGCTTTCACATAGAATTATTGCATGAGTTTATAGTATCTAGATGTCAAAGGGAATCGACGTTTCGGCGTATTTGGCCTTTATCAAGAACATCTGTGAAGAACAGAAAGATAACATGATGAAAATAGTATACCGTAGCTGTATTTAAAAGGAAGAAAAGTAAGCAGAAGCACATATAGAGAGAAAAAAAAGGAGGAAACAGAAAAAGAAAAAGGGGTAGAGGGGGAGGGGGGGTTAAGCGATGAGAGGGTTGGGGAAGACAGTGAAGAGGTTATAGTGTGTAATGCTGTAGACCTAAAGTGTGAAGAAAGTTATGGTAAGGTTATATAAGAAACGGGAACGCTATGTAAATATAGATAAAAATGGATCTTACCTAGAGTCAATTGAAGTAGAACTAAAGAGGATATCAAGGTATATGTAAGATACTATGCCGAGAGTACCAGCTGGAAGAGGAACACAAGGTATAAGTAGAAGGAACTATCAATTGTAAGGGTAAGAAGTCAAGATAGGGGGAAACTCAGATCACTAGCTCACCAATAAGAGTCACTGAAGTAGTGTGGAGATCCTAAGGGCACAATGCCCTGTGTACAGGTGTTCTATATCGGGGAAATAGTAAGGGTGCATGGTAAGAAGAATGTATACCTTAAGTGTAAGGATAGAGAGGAAAAAGTAGAAAGTATACCTGGGAACAAGAGGAATTGGAACTGATGTCCGGAGAAGAGATGAGATGAATGCCGCCAGCGTTTCCTGCGATGCGAGCGGGCATTATATACCCATCTGCGCATGCGCGGGAGGTCCGCGGCTGCGCAGAGGAACCAGGAAGTGGATGTGTGAGGACAGTAAGGGAAAGTGCTATTGTGCATGCGCCAGATCGCGATGTACTCATATTGTGTGGTACAAAGGATGTAAAGAGTACTATGTTGCTGGGAATAGATAATGCAAATCACAGAAAAAATATTCCCTAATGAATAAAATACTAAATCTTTATTAAATCATTTAAAATATCCCAAACCACACAATTCCCTTTCTGCCGATATATTAGTGTATAACAGTTAAATGTACATCAGATCGTTAATATAGTGTAACGGGTTGCGCCGCGGGCCGCACTGCCGGTCGTGGCGCCACCCATCCCATACACTCACCTGGCCTCGCTCCCATCCGGTCCTCGTCCCCTGCCAGCCGGAATGCGCGTGCGCACCCCCTAGCGCGTGCGCGCGTTCACATACATTTAAAGGGACAGTGCGCCGGTAATTGGGTAATTGCCGGGCGCTGTCCCTATATAAGTTTTGCACCCACGTCACTTCCCTGCTGGATCTATGTTGCCTCGTGCCTTAGCTAAAGCGTTCCCTAAGTGTATTCTCGCCCTACCGTGTACCAGACCTCTTGCTACGTTTTCCCGACTCCGAACCTCTGCCGCCTGCCCTGACCTTTCTGCCTGCCCACGACTACGATTCCCGGACTACGCTTCTGTACCTCGCTGCACCTCGGCCGCCACCGCAAGCAAGTCACGTCAGGGGGGACGACCTGGTAGCCTCACGCCGCAGCAAGTCCATCCCGCTTTGCGGCGGGCTCTGGTGAAAACCGGGGGCTACTTAGATTCCGTTCCCTGGCGTGGCTTAACTATCATCGCTTGCGGTGGTCCGGCGGATCCACTACCCAGCCGCCACAGTTAGATCCAGCCATGGATCCCGCCAAGGTGCCCCTGCCAAGCATCGCGGATCTTACGACGTTGGTTGCCCAGCAGTCGCAGCAAATCGCACAACAGGCACAGCAGTTGGGCCAGCTCTCCGCCATGATGCGTCAGCTCCTCGCATCCCAGCAACAGTCTCCACCTGCGGCCCCGTCGGTGACTCCGTCTACGTCAGCCGTTCCATTGGCTACCGTGGGACCCCAAGCTTTGGCTCCCCTTACCCATCAGCTTTTCCGGATCCCAAGCTCTGCAGGGGATTCATTACCCAGTGCTCTATGCACATAGAACTGATGGCGGATCAGTTTCCTTTGGGGGTTCTAAAGTGGCCTTCGTGTGAGCCTACTATCTGGGAAGGCCCTGGCTTGGGCAACTCCTCTCTGGGACAGGAACGACCCTGTGACTGCGGATCTACAGACCTTCCTCCAGGAATTCCGCACCGTCTTCGAGGAGCCGGCACGTGCTTCCTCTGCTGAGACCGCCCTCTTGAACCTTCGTCAAGGCGACTCCTCGGTGGGTGACTATGCGGTACAGTTCCGTACTCTGGCTTCGGAGCTCATGTGGAATGATGCCGCCCTCTGTGCCACTTTCAAAAAGGGCCTGTCCAGCCGGGTTAAAGACGCTTTGGCAGCAAGAGACCTCCCGTCCTCCCTGAGTGAACTAATTCATCTAGCAACCCGTATTGATGTAAGGTTCGCAGAGAGGCAGGAAGAGCTGCGTCAGGAAAGAGACACTGCACGCCCCCGTCGGCGGTTTCATCTGGCCCCGGTTTTTCAGCATCCTCCATTACTGTCTCCTCAAGCCCCTGAGGTGGAACCCATGCAAGTGGACCGGGCCCACTTATCGGAGCAGGAGCTGAACCGTCGCCGAACCGAGAAGCTATGTCTCTACTGCGCCAGCCCGGACCATTTCCGCAGAAGCTGTCCGCTACGTCCCCAGCGTCCGGGAAACGCTCACACCTAGGAGCCGTAGGAGAGGCGGTCCTAGGTGCAGTTTCCTCCTCTCCACGTTTGATGATGCCAGTGGAGGTGACATCTGATGCTGGTTCTTCGTTCCGGAGTTCTGCCTTCCTGGATTCGGGGTCTGCCGGGAACTTCATCCTTGCCTCATTGGTAACCCGGTTCCGCATACCTGTTGTCCGGCTGGAGAAGCCGCTGCTTATATCTTCGGTCAGTGGGGAGCTCCTCCGTGACCCCATCCAGTACATAACCCGGCCGGTGACACTCCGTGTGGGGGCTCTGCATAAGGAGAAGATCACGTCCACTCGGCGATCCTCTTGGGGCTTCCCTGGCTGCAACGTCACGCCCCTACGCTCGATTGGAAGACAGGCGAAGTCCTGCGTTGGGGACCGGAATGCCAGAACTGTTGCTTGGAGGTGCCACGCCCGGTGCCTACCACTTCTCCGCCTCCGCTTGTCAAGCCGTTGCCAGGCCTGCCGGCCGAGTACCAGGACTTTGGGGATGTATTCTCCGAGAAAGAGGCTGAATCGCTGCCACCACATCGGCCTTACGACTGTCCTATTGACCTCCTGCCAGGAACCAGTCCACCCCGGGGGAGGGTCTACCCGCTGTCCGTGCCAGAGACTCAGGCCATGTCAGCCTACATTCGGGAGAATCTGCAGAAAGGATTCATTCGTAAGTCTTCCTCCCCAGCCGGAGCCGGGTTTTTCTTCGTGCAGAAGAAGGATGGTTCCCTCCGTCCGTGTATAGACTACAGGGGTCTAAATAAGATCACCGTAAAAAACCGCTACCCTCTCTCCCACTGATCTCAGAGCTTTTGACCGTCTCAAGGGGGCTAAAGTGTTTTCCAAGTTGGATCTGCGAGGAGCCTATAACCTCATCCGAATTCGGGAGGGGGATGAGTGGAAGACGGCGTTTAATACCCGAGATGGACATTTTGAGTATCTCGTGATGCCCTTTGGGCTCTGTAACGCTCCAGCGGTGTTCCAAGAACTCGTCAACGATGTCTTCCGGGATCTCTTGTACACCTGTGTCATAGTGTACCTAGATGACATCCTGATTTTCTCCTCTGATCTTCGGACTCATCGGGCTCAAGTACGCCAGGTTCTGCAACGTCTGCGCAGCAACCGATTGTACGGTAAGCTGGAGAAATGCTTATTCCATCGGACCAGCCTACCTTTCCTCGGCTACATAGTCTCGGCTGAAGGCCTAAAGATGGACCCAGCAAAACTCTCCGCGGTACTGCAGTGGCCCCGTCCTGTCGGTCTTCGGGCAATACAGCGCTTCCTGGGCTTCGCGAACTATTACCGACAATTTATTCCCCACTTCTCCACCTTGGTGGCTCCTATCGTGGCCCTTACTAGGAAGAATGCGAACCCGAGAGGCTGGCCTCCGGAGGCCGAGAAGGCGTTTGTGGATCTAAAGACGGCCTTCTCCACTGCTCCTGTCTTGGTCCGGCCTGATTCCGAGAGGCCGTTCTCCTTGGAGGTGGATGCCTCTTCCGTGGGGGCAGGGGCGGTCCTCACGCAGAGAAGCTCCAAAGGCAAGGTTCTCACATGTGGTTCTTCTCAAAGACCTTCTCGCCGCTGAGGCGAAACTATGCCATTGGGGACCGGGAACTCTTGGCCAACAAGTTGGCCCTAGAGGAGTGGCGACATCTGCTGGAGGGGGCTCGTCATCCAATCAACATCTTTACGGACCACAAAAATTTGTTGTATCTTCAGACGGCCCAACGTCTAAACCCTCGCCAAGCCCGGTGGTCTCTTTTTTTCTCACGGTTTGACTTTCTTATACATTTCCGGCCTGCTGAGAAGAACGTCAAGGCGGATGCCCTCTCTCGTGCCTCGGACGTGGTCGGTGAAGAACCCGTGTCACAACACATCATCTCCCCCGAACGGTTGGTTCACGTGGCTCCCGCAGGTCTCCAAAACATCCCTACGGGCAAGACGTACGTGCCGCCGGCACTCAGGAGGAAGATTCTGGAGTGGGGGCATAGCTCCTTGGTGGCTGGTCATCCCGGAGCTCGGAAGTCTTATGCATTGATCTCGCGGCACTACTGGTGGCCGACTCTAGCACAGGATGTCAAGGACTACACCCTCGCCTGTGTCACTTGTGCTCGGAACAAGGTCCCACGCCACAGGCCCGCTGGCCTCTTGCATCCTCTGCCTGTGCCTGAAATCCCATGGACGCACATAGCTATGGACTTCGTCACGGATCTACCAGTCTCCTCTGGGAATTCGGTCATCTGGGTGGTGACAGACCGGTTCTCAAAGATGTCCCACTTTGTGCCTCTCCCTGGCCTGCCGTCTGCCCCACAATTGGCTAGTCTTTTCTTCCGGCATGTCTTCCGGCTTCATGGACTGCCCTCACACATTGTCTCCGACCGCGGTGTTCAATTTGTTTCCCGTTTCTGGCGTGCGTTGTGCTCCCATCTGCAAGTCAAGTTGGACTTCTCATCGGCCTATCACCCTCAGTCCAATGGGCAGGTGGAGAGGGTGAACCAGATTCTGGGAGAATACCTGCGTCACTTTGTGTCCGGACGTCAGGACAACTGGACCGAGCTGCTCCCGTGGGCCGAATTTGCATATAACCATCGGGACTCGGATGCTGCCGGCGTCTCCCCGTTCTTTGTAGTCTATGGCCGCCACCCGCACCCCCCTCCCCCTTCCCCTGCCTCCTAACTCGGATGTGCCCGCTGTCAACGACCAGGTTCGGGATATCAAGGCCATCTGGCAGGAGACGCGACATTCTCTACTTCGGGCCTCTGCCCGTATGAAGTCTCAGGCGGACAAAAGGAGAAGACCTGCCCCGACGTTTCTTCCTGGGGACCAAGTTTGGCTCTCTTCAAGATATGTGCGCCTGAAGGTCCCTAGTCTTAAATTGGGCCCCCCGCTTCCTCGGACCCTTCAAGGTTCTTCGGCAGTTGAACCCTGTGACATACAAGCTCTGTTTGCCTCCATCTCTCCGGATCCACAACGCATTTCATGTGTCCCTCCTTAAGCCTCTGGTGCTGAACCGGTTCTCTCGGAAGAATGTGACGCCTTCCCCAGTAGCCGAATCCACTGACATCTTCGAGGTAAAGGACATTTTAGCTATGAAGACGGTCAGAGGGAGACGTTTCTTCCTCGTGGATTGGAGGGGCTTCGGACCTGAGGAGAGATCCTGGGAGCCGGAATCCAATATCCTGAATCGGGACCTCATCCTCAGATTTCTGCGGCCTAAAAAGGTGGGGAGGCCTAAGGGGGGGGGGGGGGTACTGTAACGGGTTGCCGGTCGTGGCGCCACCCGTCCCATCCACACACCTGGCCTCGCTCCCGTCCGGTCCACGTCCCCTGCCAGCCGGAATGCGCGTGCGCGCCCCCTAGCGCGTGCGCGCGTTTACATACAACTTCTTTCTTTTCAGAGACCAATTTTTTATGCAATGCAAAGGCACCGCCATGGGGAGCAATATGGCACCCCCGTATGCCAACATCTTTATGGCCATATTTGAGCAGGAACATGTGTATACCCACCCCAATTTTCAAATTAATGCTAAGATCTGGGTCAGATTTATTGATGATATCTTCTGCATTTGGACTGGCGCACTTCCTTCTTTACTAGAATTCCATGTCCACATTAAATCCGCCCTTCCCGGATTACAGTTCACCATTCACCATGATACCGACCGTTTAAATTTCCTAGATACCATCATTATGTCAGACACAGTGGGTAATCTAAGCTCTGACAGATATACTAAACCCACTGACCGCAACAGTTTATTGCATTATCAAAGCAACCATGCCCCGAATACAAAGAAATCACTACCACAGTCCCAGTTTAAACGAGTACAGCGAATTGTACAAAATCCAGACCTTTGTACAACTAGGCTACAAGAAATGTCCAAACGTTTTAAAGAACGTGGATACCCCGCACAATTGTTAAGACACGACTCACCCACTACAGTCACGAGCAATGAGCCTAAAGATACCAAAGACACTAGCTCAAACCCACGTATTCCACTAATCTTAAAATATCACCCATTTATCCCTAAGGTCCAACAAATCATCCGTAAACACTGGACCATATTATCGCGATCATATCCACAAATCAAGGACTTCCAGAACCTGCCCCTCCACTGCCATGAAAGGGATAAAAATCTCAGAGATCACCTAGTAAGGGCAGACCTTGGTTCATCTCGAACTGTGACTCGACAAATGACTCTATCTACTCCCAAACGAGGCACTTTTCCGTGCCTCGGTTGTGCACAGTGCTCTTCCATCATTTTAGGGAGTCACTTCACTCATCCACATACGAACATAAATTTCCAGTTAAGGGCTTCTTCACCTGTCGGTCTAATTTCGTTGTATATCTTCTGAAGTGCCCGTGCGGACTCGCGTACGTAGGCCAGACTACCCAGGCGGTGAAAGACCGCGTGTCCAAACACAAGTCGACTATCAGGTGCAAGGAGACCCTCCTAACTATCCCGGCTCATTTTCTTGAATCTAAACATCTTCCGGCACAACTTAGATTTCAAGTAATAGAACAAGTTCCTTTGCCATGCCGGGGCGGCAATCGCGTCGCACTCCTCTTGAAGCGAGAACGGGTCTGGATCCACACCCTGGGTACACTTGAGCCTGGGGCTTGAATCATGAATACGACATAAGGATATAATTACCCCTCCTAGATAAGAGTTGAAAGATGCATCTTCTTTGTACATTGTACACATATGTATATATGTATATATATATATAGACGTATATATATATACTGTGATTGTTTGTTCATCTAATTATTCATGTCATTTATTTTACCACTATTTATTTTATCATTATGTATAGGATTGACTCCTTATAATTGTTCACATATTTGTTTTTCCTGTAATATCTCTCTATCTATCCACAGATAAAATGAACCGATACGTATTTGGGTTAACCTGAGTTTCCATAATCTACTCTAACTTTCCGTTATTTTCTTTTTCCTTACTTATGATATCTGTTCCTTGTTGTCCCATCTTCATCCATGTGTCTCCCTCTATATTCTTCACCACCACCCTTTACTCTCCTATTTCTATTTCTTATGTTTTCATTATCTATTCCCAGCAACATAGTACTCTTTACATCCTTTGTACCACACAATATGAGTACATCGCGATCTGGCGCATGCGCAATAGCGCTTTCCCTTACTGCCCTCACACATCCACTTCCTGGTTCCTCTGCGCAGCCGCGGACCTCCCGCGCATGCGCAGATGGGTATATAATGCCCGCTCACATCGCGGGAAACGCTGGCGGCATTTATCTCATCTCTTCTCCGGACGTCAGGTCCAATTCCTCTTGTTCCTAGGTATACTTTCTACTTTTTCCTCTCTATCCTTACACTTAAGGTATACATTCTTCTTACCATGCACCCTTACTATTTCCCCGATATAGAACGCCTGTACACAGGGCATTGTGCCCTTAGGATCTCCAAACTACTTCAGTGACTCTTATTGGTAAGCTAGTGATCTGAGTTTCCCCCTATCTTGACTTCTTACCCTTACAATTGATAGTTCCTTCTACTTATACCTTGTGTTCCTCTTCCAGCTGGCACTATCGGCATAGTATCTTACATATACCTTGATATCCTCTATAGTTCTACTTCTATTGACTCTAGGTAAGATACATTTTTATCTATATTTACATAGCGTTCCCGTTTCTTATATAACCTTACCATAACTTTCTTCACACTTTAGGTCTACAGCATTACACACTATAACCTCTTCACTGTCTTCCCCAACCCTCTCATCGCTTAACCCCCCCTCCCCCTCTACCCCTTTTTCCTTTTTCTGTTTCCTCCTTTTTTTCTCTCTATATGTGCTTCTGCTTACTTTTCTTCCTTTTAAATACAGCTACGGTATACTATTTTCATCATGTTATCTTTCTGTTCTTCACAGATGTTCTTGATAAAGGCCAAATACGCCGAAACATCGAATCCCTTTGACATCTAGATACTATAAACTCATGCAATAATTCTATGTGAAAGCATTTATTGAGTATATGTAGCTATATATCTTATTCTGGCACTTTGTTTGATCCTAACTATACGTTTGTAAATAAACTATATCTATCACTAAGCAAATCCTAATGGTGTGCAGTGGATTTATCTTCTATAGGAACTTATCAATGCACATGCAGAGGTTACCAAAATACAAGCCGCCTTTGCAGAAATGGAAGCCAAAGCGGAAGAAATGGAAGCCAAAGCAGCACGTGAGAAGGCAGAAATGGAGGCTCTAGAAAAGTAGGGAATAGGGATGAGTGAATCAATTCTAACAAAGTGAAATTTGTTTAGAATTTCAGGAAAAATTCGATTCTGAATGACGCCGAAGTTCATGGCGATTCGTGGTAACGAATCTAAAAGGGCGGCGAGCACATGGTATGATATGGGGCAAAGAACTATGGGGGGAAGAAAAGAATACCCTCAATGACATGTGCAGACATGCAGCCAATCAGCAGCCAGCCAGCTTCTGTGATGTCTCAGCCATAAAAGTAGGGCAGCCATGTTAAATTCTGCCACTTGTCACTGTGTCTCCTATGCAGAAGCATCTCTCTGTAGCAGCACTAGATTGTGTAAAATACTTCCGATTTTTGAGCTACTGAGGTGAAAATCATTCACAGGTAATTGTCATATACACACCTGTTTCTGAACCAGCGTTTTGTATTTTGGGATATTGCAATTTGTGACCAAGAGTTAATTTATCCACTTTTTGTGGTGAATTCTGTGTCAAATCTAGTGTGTGTGTAGTTCTGCCCTACACATGCCTAAAATCCATCAAGTTCAGTCTGTAGGGATATTGCAAACTGTGGCCAAGAGTTAATTTTTTCACTTTTTGTGGTGAACTCTGTGTGAAATTGAGTGTGTGTATTTGTAATATACAGACGTCTATATGAAACAGAGTTTGTTGTATTGTAAATTTTTGATCAAACAGTATGTCAGACAGAGAGGTGGCAGGCCCTTCACATGGGATGGACAGCGGCACAAATTTTCCTGGAGCAGGCACAGTAGTAGCACAGTAAGGGGACGTCGCAGCAGGAGTGAATCGTCGAGGCCAGAGCTACCGGTGTCATCTAGCGGCCATGTGTTAACCACCAATCCAACGGTTCTTGTTTGGTTGATTAGGTCACCCACTTCCTCCCAGATGACATCTGACAAATCCAGCCAAGAGTCGGTGGGAACGTCAGACACAATGCTTAGTTGGCATGACTTGGGAGCAGGTCAGGGGTCCTCACCTGGCCTCAACCCACCTCGGTCCCGTGCGGTTCCCGCGGCCCGAGCATGACTCGATGCTGGGGGCTCGGAGCCACTATCCCGCGGGGACAAACTATTTGAGGACAGTGAGCAGCTACTAGGCAGCAAAGAGGTGGGGCAGACATCCGCTGCTTCTTGCAGTAGACGGGCAAGTAGTGATATGGAGAGTGGCATGGGAGGTTATTATTATGATGTGAGCAGTCAGGCTCTGTATATCAAGACCGTTGAGGAGGACAGCAGTGATGGGCAAACACTAATCAATGACGATGTAGCCGATTGCACTTGGAAGTCAGGTGAAGCAAGGGCTTCATTCAACAGCGTCGGGAGAAGAGGGCGGAAGTTTGCGTGTCAGGCAGCAGTGCAGCCAGCAAGTCAGTAGTGTGGCCAGGAGTCAGCACGGTGGCAGCAGTGCATGGTCGAGAGCCAAATGGCCACAGGGTAGACCACCCACTTCACGAGTCCTTTCTGGCCCAGAAAGTAGTGGCACAGGGGCTTACCGAGGCAGCAGCGGGAGCAGTCAGTCAGTGCAGACCGTTGGTGGTAAAATCACCTACTCAGCGGTGTGGCAGCTTTTTGCCAAGACACTGGAGGATGCAAACATGGGTATATATAGAATCTGTTGGCAGAAAGTGAATCATGGCCAGGGACCTAACATTATCACCACGGCCCTGCGTCAACATATGCGCGTCACCATCCAGTGGCCTGGGAGGAACATGTCTCAGATGTGGTGGTTCATCCTGCCACAGCAACAGCAGCAGCGCCTAGTGGCACGCATCCTATTTCAGGCAGTCAAGGCTCCGCCACTTCTGCTGAAGGGAGCTGCCTATCTTTCCTATCATCTACCGGTCCAGATGCTCCTGCTCCTCGTCACTTATGGCACCACCAGTTGTTCACTGAGGCGATTGCCAAGAGACAGCAGTATAAGTCCAGCCATCCTAAGGTGCAGAAGCTGACCGTGCTCCTGTCCAGGTTGGTGGTACTGCAGTCCCTCCCTTTTCAAGTGGTGGACTCTGCATCATTCAGAGAACTGATGGCTTGTGCCGAACCGAGGTGGAAAGTCCCAAGTCTTCATTTCATTTCGAAAAAGGCAGTACCAGCCCTTTACAAATATGTAGAAACAAAGGTGGGCCAGTCCTTGAGCCTGTCGGTATCTTCCAAAGTGCACGGCAGCGTGGACATGTGAAGCTGTATCTATGGTCAGGGACAGTACATGTCCTTTACGGCTCACTGGGTGAATGTGATTCCTGCCCAACCACACCAGCAACTTAGACAGGAGACGCCGCTTTCTCCCCCACTTTGTCAAACTGCTGATCCTGCGCCAATGTCCTCCTCCTCCCCCACCTCAGCCTCCACAGTTCTTAGTGCTTCTCCAGCATACCACATGTGCAGGGCACGGCGGTGTTACACAGTGCTACACCTGGTTTGCCTGGGCGAACGAAGTCACACGGGACAAAATCGATTTGTGACTTTCTCCGTGACAACTGAAAATCGGAACCATGGTGACAGACAATGGAAAGAACATGATGTCTGCACTGTGCCAAGAAGGGCTGAGCCATGCACCCTGCGGAATGAACAACGTCATTCCACTGCTTCATGTCCTTGAACAGATGTGGCAAAATCTGTCTAGTCAGGGGACTGGATACGTGGCGACTATATCTCATTGGCCACATGAGGGGGGGGCTGGGTGGGGGCTGAATTGAAGGAGGAGGAGGACATTGGAGCACAAGCAATGTCTGGCGAAATAAGTGGTTTTTCTACCCAGGTGACAGGAGAGGAGGAGCAGGAGCAGCCAGAGGAGGTAGAGGGAGATGAGGAAGATGAGGCAGATGACCCAGACACACCATGGCAGTATACAGTGGAGATGGAGGCAGGGAGTCCCGCAGAAGCACTTGCGCAGATGCCCCACTGCATGCTGATTTGCCTGGGTAGTGACAGCTGAATAGTCACCATCCGGCAGAAGGGTGACTTCTGGCTCTCCACCCTCTTGGACCCTCGCAACCGGTCCAAAATGGGATACGAGAAGGAGGACAAACTCAAGTACTATAGAGACATCCTATGTAGTCAGTTGGCCACTGCCTATCTGCGCCATCATCCATTCTCTTGGGGGGTGGTGGTTCCTCAGCACTCACGTACCACTGTCACGGCTGCTGTGGGGTGGAGGGGGTAGGAGCAGTGCCTGGAGTCTGGAGTCATTGATGAGCAGCTTTCTTCCCCCACCTAGTGAGGAAGGTACATACCAACAGCAGCAATAGCAGCACCTGGAGCAGACCCTGAACCAGCAGGAGGTGGCCTACCTGGATAGCACCCTGCCACCCCACATTGAAGATCCGCTGGATTACTGGGCAACCAAACTGGATTTGTGGCTGTAATGCTAATAGGTTATTTGGCCATCAAGAATCCATATTGTTTGGATCCCTTTAAGACAGCTTGGTTTAACTTGTATAATAAAGTAATTTTCTTAGCGCTTGCAAGAGTCAGCGAAAACAGTATTTTTTATGCTTTCTTATTACATAGTTGTTTGGTGAGAAGAGTGTTCCCACCAGGAGTCTTCATCACCTGGTCTCATTATCGCATAGTTTTCTTATTATTTCACAGTTTCGGTATCCATGTTGCCAGGAGTTTTCTGATTTATCTCATCCCATGATGGCATTGTCCGGTGTAAGGTGACCTCTCGAGAACTGGCCATACAAGAGAGAGAGATGTTATAATGGACAAATCAGAGTTTGTGTAACAGTGGGTTAAACAGGCACGTGGTTGCAAATGAGATATAAGCTGGAGCACACAGTTGTGAGATCAGAAGCCATCTTGGATCGGGGACGCCCATGTAGATCCCAGGGGATCTCTCTGTTCTCACCGCTGTCGGCTTCTCCAGCGGATGGAGATTAAGACAGATTTGAAACCCTGGTGAAGTGCGCAGTGTATGTTAACCCTTGTATTGTGCTGGATTTGAAGACGTATAGTGTGCTAACTGTCCTTGACAGAAAAGATTCGTGTGTATAGTAAGTTAACTCTGTCTGCTGGATTTATAGACCTGCTATAGTGATGCTAACTGGTTCTTGGGGCAGGAGATAAATGCAGGTGCTTTACAGAGTGCAGTGTAAATAATGCAGTATTGTATTAGCTCATGGACCTGCCATAAGGCACTGAAGGATTCTGTGGTGGGAAACAGGTTGCAGTGTTTTATTGTATTGTACTCACTAGTGACAAGTGTGAGTGCTTTGCCTTATCACATTCATCTGGTGGACCCTCCATAGTCAGGTTCAGGAGCCCTGGGGCAGGGGATGGGTGTTTGTGCTTTACCTTTGTAAATTATATGATGTAAATACGTGATTTGCTTCTGTAATCTATATTATGCAAAAGTATACACAATATCACACTATCTTCCTTTAGTCTTATGTAATCACTTAGTTACTCATATAATAAAGTAAATAAAGCATTGGATGTTGCCTTCTATAAAGCCGTACAGGACCCCTTAAGATAGTTGCCAAAACAGTGGCCGCAACTTGCTGAGTTTGTCCTGGAGAAGCTGTCCTGCCCAGCCAGTAGTGTGGCATCAGAGCGGGTGTTCAGTGCTGCGGGGGCCATATTTACCCCAAGGAGAACTCGCTTGTCAACCCGAAATGTGGAGAGACTCACCTTTATGAAGATGAATCAGGCGTGGATCAGCCAGGATTTCCACACACCATTGCCTGATACATCAGATTACATCAGCCATGCCGCCTCACCCAAACTTTCACAAATGAGTCTGGATTCTTTTGGCTACCTGCCTCAGCTACTATTCTGATGCTGACACCTGCCTGATGCCACACATCTGCTGCCAGCTGCTTCATCTACCACCCACCATCTTTACCAGGGACTGGTATTTCCACCCACCTCCCCACTCTTAACTGGGCCATTATGTAGCCTTCTGCTGCTGCTGCCACCTCGCCACTCAGGCCTCCTCATGGTGCTGCTGCTGTTGTCACCTCCAGGCTATGTCACCATGTCACTCTCTGGTTTGATTCTGCTGCTGCTGCTGCTGCTGCCGCCACCTCCTCATGTCACCTAGCTGCAGCCACCACAAGATTATGTCATTGTACCATTCTCCGACCTGATGCCGCTGCTGCTGTCACCTTCACAATCTGTCATTGTGGCCTACTCATGCTGTGCCCTATCTCATGTGCCCGCCTATATTGCTGCCACACAATATGTCATTGTGCTACAATGTGGCCTACTCATGCTGCTGCCATCTCCACAATCTGTCATTGTGCCGCTCTGTGGCCTACTAATGCTGCTGTCACCTCCACAATCTGTCATTGTGCCCATCTGTGGCCTACTCATGCTGCAGCCACCTCCACAATCTGTCATTGTGCCACTCTGTGGCCTACTCATGCCGCCGCCACCTCCAAACTATGTCATTGTACCACTCTGTGGCATACTCATGTTGCCGCCACCTCCACACTCTGTCATTGTGCCACCCTGTAGTCTACTCAAGCTACTGCCAACTGACCACACTCTCACTCGACCACTCTGTGGTTTCCTAATGCTGTTTCCACACTCCACCACTCTATAATGTTGCCACATAGTGGGATCTTAGCCCTCTGCTCGGTTCTTTCAAGCTGGAGCTGGCATTACCCTGTCAGGCTGCGTTCTCAATTCAGTTATTTGGTCAGTTTTGAACCCATAACTGCCCAGATAAGTGAAGTGTGAAGCGATTCTAAGAGCGGCACCTGTCATCTGTGTATCATACTAAATCACAGCATTGTTTTAATACCAAACCGCACTCCTTATGCATATTTCTGCATGGCACAATGTTCTACAACACCCTAAAGGCTCTCTGCAGCCAGGAACTAGCTGTTTTAAACACGATTCATCACAAATATCTTTGGTACAAAACTAATTTTGGGAAAAATTTGGTGAATCAATCAAATCAAATTTTTTAGAAATTTGCTCATCTCTAATTACAATCATTGTACTGAGAGCCTGGCTGCATGTTACAGCCAGCCCCTGCTGTGGATGATGTGACCACAGCATATATTTTCAGCACCCAGGAGACTTGCTTTCTCGTCTTGGAGCCTGGGAGGACTTCCTTTTTTCCAGGAGTCTCTCAGATGTTCCAATAAAGATGGCAATTATGGTCTGGCTTTGAAACTGTATGTAGGCTAAGTGCATTGGAAACCTATGCATAGCTGGGGAGTCTGTGGTGACTGTGAAATAAAGCCAAAACAGAGAGTGTATTAGTGCTCAAACCCAGGAGAAGCTGCAGTTGAGTCCATTTTGGGAAATGAGGAAGAATACTTAGTTTGGGTGGTCCAATGGACAGCTACAATGGGAAGTGGTTGCACTGTAGGCCTGTAAAATATGCTAAGAAGGAAGACGGTAAGTGTGGCCTAGGTTGAAGAGCCTACATTGTAGACTCAATTGGGTCACTCTTTTAAACTGTATGGTGTGGAAGGGAGTTTAAGTTACGTTCCTTCAAGTGGGGGTTGAGATATGCCTGACTATTGCCTAGCTGTTGTGGAAGAAAAATCTGAGTCCTATGGTTACCAGTATTAAGAGATAGAGTATTGAGTACTAAATTGGTTGGAAACTACATCTGGGTCAGTGATCTTAAGGTCATGATCTGATAGAAGGAAGAAGTTACCAGACAGAACATTGAAGTCCCGAACCGTGTGTCTGTGCATGAAGTAACGCACAGAATTGCAACCACCAAGAGTTCTGTACCATGTGCAACATGTAGTGTTATTATCTTTGTGGAGTTTTCTTCTCACTTTGGTGCATTTTGTTAGTCCGTGGCATTTTTTTCAAATGCAATATGCTGTAAATGCGAGGGTTTTTTGAGGCATTTTGTGGCATTTGGGTTTTTTCTTTGCTCTGAAAATGCATGTCTAAATGTGTGCTATATTTTTTATGCATTTTGGTTTTGGGGTTAATTTTTTTCCCTTTCAAGGGCATTTGATTTTAAAAAAGGAACCATTAAAAATTTCATTTACATCACCAAAATAATTTTTTTTAAAGGGGAAAAAGCAAACAAAAAAGAAATGCCCAAAAAAAAACACATGACTAAAAATTTTTTGTTTAAAAACCATTAAAAAAAAATCCCAAAACAATTTTTAAGGTGGTGTTTCAGAGAAAAAAACATCACGAAAAGAGAGTATGTTGTTTCTATAATTGTGTAGCACAATTTAGTTTTTCCCTTTTGTACCAAACAACTTTGTACAGTTAATTTAAAATTCTCAATGGGGGCGGTAGGGAAACTAATCATTTTCCTCAAGAAAAAATTGTGGGTATAATTCTTTCTTGGGGGCCATGTTGCGGGAAAAAGTTTCCCAAAAAAGGGACAAAAATGCAAATTTAAAGTGTTTTTATTTCAGCTTGGTTTGATAATAAAAAGGGAAAAAATATTGTAAAAATTAAAAGTTTTTTTGGTGTCAGTATCCTGCTTTTGTACCGCTGTGAATGCGCATTTTAGACTATGCAAGGGGGTTTAAAAAAATTTTCAAGCACAATTTTCTTTCCCGGGGGAGGGAAATTTTGATTTGAAATTCTAATTACTATGTGTTTTTCTTGTGCCGAAATAAACTGTTTCCTCGGTACTGGAGCAGAAAGAACCATAGTGTGAAGAGTGAGGTGGACTGATTCTTCACATCAAAGATTTAGAAGTAAGCACTTTTCAATCAGGAGATGAGTGGCAAAGAAATGGTTACCAAATTGGGAGAGGGAATTTTAAAAACGAATAATCTTTTTAAAAATAAAAAGGGTTTGCAAACATCATTAAAAACTGAGCAAATGAGATAATATAACAAAAGAAGAATTACTCTTGCCAATAAATCCCCCACTTCACCACTTCACTATTGTTCTTTATCTGGCAGGTGTGTTGGGGGTCCTTTTATAATTCCCTACTTTTCCAAAATCTACCAGATCGTTTTTTAAAACTTCCCACACACCCCAAAAAAGTTAGGGAACCGAAAATGACCCGCGGGGGAGATTCTCTGAACTAGAAGTGGCACTGTCACGGCCCGGCCCCTTCCCCGCGGTTCCGGGGGACGGGGGCAGCCGTTTACTCCCCTTTTTCCCCCGGGGGTGGGGACGAGTGGCCCCGCTGTCCGCCCTGTCGGGCTGCGGGCCACTCACCCCCTGGGAGCACTGGGCTTAAACCGGCCCCTGCTCCTGTCCCGGCCTCCTCGGCGGCGCTGTGCCGGTTTTAAAGGCCCCCCTTTTTGGGGGCTAGCGCAGCTCTCCCTGAGTTTTAAAGGGAAGTGCTTTGGTGTTTTTTTTTTAAAAAAAAAGGCCCAAAAAAAAAAACCCGGAAATTGGCCTTGCCAAATTTAAATTTTGGCCCGGGCCTTTGAGAAAGCGTTTCAGTGGGGGGCCCCGACCAACCGGGGGTTATTTTGGGGTTGGTTTTCTGACCACCCCAAAAAATTTTTTCCCCCCTGCCCTGACCTTTTTTGCCTTTTCCCAAATACGTCTAAGTCTTAAAGATTTGATTTCCAAGCTCATCCTTGGCCGCCCCCCCGGAAGTAAGTCCAAGCCAAATGGAAACGACCCTGGGAGTTTCCCGCTGCAGCAAATCCATCCCGCCCTTTTCGGGGGGCCTCCTGAATACCGGGTGCCCACTTAAATTCCGCTCCCCTTGGGGGGAAAGGGTTACACCATCCCCTTGCCCCTGGTCCAGAGGGTTTCCCCTACTTTGCCCCTTTAAAGTTAGATCCCGGCCCTGGATCCCGCCAAGGTTTTCCCTTCTGCCCCCGTGCCGCGGACCCTTTTCTTTTTGTTTAGTTTGTCAGCAGTCGGGTCAGATTGCGCCCCCCAGGCCCAACAAAATGACTCAGCTCTCTACTATTTATGCGCAGTTCCCCGCCATCCCCGCCGCAGCCGGATGGCGGGGCCCCTTTCCCCCCGGGGGACCCCCGGGGGAGCATTCCGAGGGTTTCCCAAACTTTAAGCTCTCTTTTCCCTTCCCCAAATACGGGTGGGGGGCCCGAACCCCGGGAGGGGGTTTAAAACCCAGGGGGGGGGGTCCCATGCACATCGAGCGAATTGGGGCCCACCAATTTTTGACCCCAGGGGTTTAAGGTTGGCGTTTTTCCCTTAGTTTCCTCTCTGGTAAAGCCCTGGCTTGGGCTACACCTCTCTTTGGGGCAGGGATTATCCCAAACACGGTTTAACTGAGGTCTTTCCCCTTAGTTTCCGGAGGCCCTTTTTGAGGAACCGGCAAGGGGGCGTTCATCAGCCCCAAACGGCACTCCGAAAACCCCGTCAGGGGGAAAACGTCGGGGCGGGGGACTATGCTTTTCCCGTTCCGGGCCCTGGGCCCCAATTTTTTCCTGGAACGATTCCGCCCCTGCCCACATTTAAGAAGGGCCTATCCCAAAGGGGGGCAAGGACGTTTCTTTCCCGCCAGAGTCTTCCTTTTCCCCTTTTGTGATCTCCCTTTTAATTGGGGGTACCCGTATAGACAAACGTTCTTTAGGAGAGACAGGAAGAAAAACCGTCGGAGCGGATCCCGGGGGAACTCCGCTGCTGGCCCCGTTTTGGGCTCCCGGTTTTTTAAAAAGGGTCTCCATTGCCGCTCCCTCAATCCTCTGGGGGGGAACCTTTTGCAAGTGGACCCGATTTTGTTGTCCGAAAAAAAGGTTTTCCCTTCCCCGAGCGGGGAACTTGTGCCCTTTTTGTGGGTTTTCTCAGGTTTTTTCCCCAAGAACTTGTCTCGACCCATCACCCTTCGGGGGAAAAACCCCCCACCTGGGAAAACGTTGGGGGGGGAGCGAATCCTAGGTTTCTACCTCTTCCTTCCACACCCGCTATGTGGTAGTGGTCACAAACCAAAAAAGGGAAATCTCCCTTCCAGGTTGCCGGCTTTCTTGGACTGGGTCCGCCGGGATTTAAATCCACACCTTTTTTTTGGTTTTCCCCCTTATCGTCTTCCGACGGTTCGCCTGGAAATCCGCTCGTGTTTTCTTTTTGTCAGTGGGAGCTCCCCGAGAGATCCCCTTTCAGTACGTACCGAGCCCGTTTCTTCCAATGGGGGCCTTTTAAAAAAGGAAAAAGGTTTACCTTTACGAAATGCCCTCGTTCTTCCTCAGCGATCCCCCGTTTTGGGGCTTTCCATTGGGGCAAAAAACCATGCCCCTACACTCCCCAAAGGGAAGACAGCAAAAATTTTCCCTTTGGGGACCTGATTGACGGGGAACTCCTGCCCTGGTGGGCACCTCCCCCGGTTTCATTCTCTTTCCGCATTTAACCTGCAAGGCCCTGCCCGGTGCCTGCGGGGGGTATCAGGGCTTTGCAGATGGTTTTTTTTTGGAGAAACAGGCTGATTCCCCCTTTTCACCTCATTTGGCCCCTATGACTGCCTGAAAGACCTTTTGCCAACCCCCCATCCTCCCCGGGGTAGGGTCTATCCTTTCGGGACCCGAAACTTTTAGGCCAAAGTCGGCCTATATACAAAAAAATTTGAAAAAGGGCTTTAAACCGTAATTTCCCTCCCCCTGCCAGGGCCGGGGTTTTCTTCTTCGTCGAGAAGAAAAAACGGATCTCTTCGCCCCTGCATCGAATTTCCGAGGCCCTTTAAAAAAATACGGTGGGAAGAACCGGGACCCGTTGCCGCTAATTCTAAACTATTCGAACCCCTCCGGGGGCCAAAATTTTTCTTTAAATTTTTTGGGTTTGGGGGGGAGCGTAAATCCCCATCAAAGGGTCCGAGAAGGAATGAGTTTAAAAAACCCGGGCCCTTCAACAATTGGGATGGGGCCCCGAGTACTTGGTGATGCCCTTTGGTCTTTGGGAACGTCCCGGCCGTCTTCAATTGTTTGGGCAATGACATTTTTTTGGGAAACCCCCTCTACCTTTTTGCCCTTTGGGCTTCTTTTGGGTGAACATCCTGATAATTTTTTTCCGGATCCACCCGCCCAAACCCCGCCCCCTTCGCCCCAAATATGAGACCCACGAAAGTTTGTAAAACCCCTTGTACCCAAACGGAAAAAATTGCCTATTTCATCAGACCCTTTTCCGGTTTTTTGGTAATTGGCTCGGGGTTTAAAGGGGTGGTATGGAACCAGTAAATTGTCTGTGTTCTGCAGTGGGCCCCGCCCTTTTCGGCTTTTGGGCTATTCAACGCTTCCCGGGGTTTGCCCCAAATTTTTTATAGACCAATTTTTTTCCCCCTTTTTTCCCGGGTAGTAGCCCCCGATGGGGTGCTTAACCCAAAAAAAACAAATTAAAACCCCGACTCTGGTCCCCGGGGTCGAGAAAAACGTTTTGGAAAATAAAAGTCCCGCTTTTGCCCCTCCCTGTTTCTGGTTTCCCCCCAGATTGGAAGGGGCCCCTTCTCATTGGGGAAATGGATGCCTCGTCCGTGGGGGCGGGGGGGGCCCTTTCAAAAAAACCTTGGGGCAAGTCCCTCACATGGGAATTTTTTTCCCCAAAAGTTCTCGCCCCGGCCCGAGAAGAATTTCGCTATCGGGGGGCCCGACAATTAACCCGGCCCCCCAAGCTGGCATTGGGGGGAGGGGCCCCAAACTTCTAGAGGGGGCTCGTCATCCCCTCAAAATAAATACAAAAACCAAAAAAACCCCAGTACCTTTTAGACGGCGCAACGTCTCAATCCCCGGGAAACGGAAAATGGTCCCCGTTCTTTTCTCGCTTTGACTTTCGGGAATTTACTTTCGCCCGGCAGACAAGAAACATCAAAAGGGTAATTTTCAAATTTTCCCGGGGCTTTAGATAAATTTCGGCGAAGAACCAGGTTCCGCAGCATATAATACCCCCTGAATTTTTTGATTCCCCCGTGCCCCGTGGACCTCCATGAGGGCCCCCGGGGAAGAAAATAAGTAGCCCGGGGCCCCCGGAAGAGAATCCCAAATGGGGCCTTGCTCTTTGGGGAGATCAAACCCGGGTCGGAAAAACTTTCCAATTAATCTCCCGGGTTTATTGGGGCCTTTTTTGCTAAGGAATTCAAAAGATTTTTTTGGAAGCCTGTGTTATTTTGTGCCCAAACAATTTTCCTCGGCAGAGCACATCTGGTCTACTTTGCCCCCTCCGACTCCAAGATTCCCATGGTCGCAAAAAAATCCCGGGGTTTCATCAACCCAACCCTTTGCGGGGGGAATACTGTAATTGGGTGGTCCGGACCGCTTTTCTAAAAGGCCCTTTTTTTCCGTTGCCTGGGTTGCCCCGGCGCCACAGCTCGCCACTCTCTTCTTTGAAAAATTTTTCATCTACACGGCCCCCCGTTACAATTTCCCCAAACCGGGGGGGGGGCCAAATTTGTTTCCAGGTTTTTTGGGTGCTTTTTGCTCTTTCTTCAAGTGAAGCCTTTGGGCTTTTCCTTGGGCCTATCATCCCCATCCAACAGCCAGGGAGAGAGGTTTTAAACCCGATCCCTTTGGCCCCATATTTTTTCGCCACTTTGTTCGGGTCGGACAAGACAATTGGGGGGGAAGTTTATTCCTTTTTGGGGAGAGTTTTTTTATTTAAATTTTTGGGGCCCCGGGGCTCGACGGGGGTTCCCCCACCTTTCCCATGGGGGTTTAAAGGTTTTAAAACCCGCCCACTACTCCCCCTGCCTACATCTTCCGAAGTGCCGCCCCAAAATTTTCCCCGGTCCGGGATATTTTGGGCCCTTTGGGAGCGACTTGCCCGTTCCCCCGCAACGGGCTGTTGTTGCATGAAGAACCAGGCGGACAACAAGAAAGATCTCCCCCGAGCTTCGTTCCCGGGGGGGACCCAAAGTAAGGCGTCTCTAAGTACCTCCCGGTCAAGAAATTCCAAGCTACAAGGGGGTCCAAAATTTTTTGGGTTTCCCTTTGAGGTCTTGGGACGAATTAACCCTTTTTTGGCCCATAAGCTCCGGCTTTCCCCCCTTTTATGCTATCCCGAATTCCTTCCATGTTCCCCCAGGAAACCTGTGGTCCTTAACCCCGTGGCATGGGTGCCAGTGGGGACCCAGGTTCACATTGGTTTTTTTTTCGAGTTTTTTTTTGGCAGGGAAATATAGTTGTTTTTCGGCTTTTATTGTTTTTAAACTAAAAATTTGCCCAGAAAGGGATGCCTCAAATTTTTGGTTTTTTGGGCCCCCCCCCCTTTCCACAGGTGTTAAAATGAGTGCGCTTGGGAAGGTTGGTGTTTTTTTTTTTTTTTTTTCTTTCTCTCTGGATAATGGAGGGCGGATGACCCCTTTAGAGGCCTGATTTTTGGGTTTTATTGGGGAAGGGAAAGTTAAACGTTTTAGAACCCCCGCCTGGATAAAGTTGTTTAAATTCGTTTGGGGGGCTTAAGGGATTTTTTATCAAAAAAAAATTTTGAACTAAGAATCTCAAGTTTCTTATGTATGATAAGTAGCTAAATGTTTTTTTGGGGAAATTTTCCCTGTTTTGTATTGCCCTTTTGGGAGTGGTGGCCACTGGTAATGGTGTCGGTGTGTATGTGTTATATATATATATATATAAAGTATATAAAGTGCCTATATATGTGTGTGTGCCACGCCCGCCCGGGGGCACCCAGGTTCAAAATTTTGTTTTTTTCCCAAAATTTTTTTTGTGCAGGGAAAATATTTCGTTGATTTGGATATATTGCTTTTAATCTATATGGGAGGAAAAGGGGTGCCTCCATTTTTGGTTTTTTTGGGACCCCCCCCTACTTTCCACAGGCTGTTAAAATGAGTGCAGCTTGCAAGGTTGGGGGTTTTTTTTTTTTTTATTTCTTTCTTTTTTGGATTTAAAGGAGTTGGTTTTACCCAATGGAGGCCGGGAAATTTGGGGTTTATTGAGAGGTTTAAAAATAGTGTTGGGACCACCCGCCTGAGGAAACACATTGTAAGTTTTGTGGGGGCTCAAAAAATTTTTTTATCAAAAACATGTGAACTAAGAATCTCAAAGTTTTTTTAACTTTTGAGGGGGCTTGGGGGGAATTTAAACCCCGTGGCCTTTTTAAGCTCTTCTCCCCCTTCATGGTATCCTGAATTCCTTCCTTTTCTCCCTATTTAAACCTGTGGTCCTTAAAACCCCTTCTCTCAAGGAAAATCCCTCTTCCCCCGAGGCGGGGGCCTCCAATGTGGGTTTACATTTAAAAAGATTTGGCTATGAAAATTTTAAAAAGAGGGAGGGGGACAAATTTTTGACGGGAGGGATTCGGGGGGAGGGGAGATCCCGGGGGCCGGGAGGACAAAAATCTTGGGAACCGGGGGATTTAGTTTTTTAAAATTTTTTTGTTTTTAGAAGGAGAGGGAAACCTTTTAAAGGGGGGGGGGGGGGGGGTACTGTCCCCCGGCTGGCCCCTCTCCCCGAAATTTTATTTTAAAGGGGGCGCAGCCGTTATTTCCCTTGCTTCCCCGGCTGGGGGGGGACGAGATTCCCGCCGGGCCGCCAAAAGTCAGGCAAGGCCCTTCCCCTCGCCCCCCTGGGGGAAATGACTTACCCGGCCCGTCCTGTCTCCCTGCACTCCTAGGGGCCCGGCTGTTGTGGCCCCCACTACCGCCCCCTGGGGCGCCGCGGTGGCAGCTTCTGAGATTTTTAAAAGGGGGGAAATGCCAAAAGGGTGATTGGTTTTGCCGGCTGCCCGACCCCATATAACGGACCGCCCCCCTTGTCCTTGCCCGGGTCTATTTGGGCCCTGTTTCCATAGAGAAAGCGTTTCCCCCCGGGGCTAGACTAAACTGTGTTTCCGCCTCCTGCTTCGTCCCCTGAAACCCAAAAACCTCTGCCGCCCCCCCGACCTTTTTTGGGCCCGTCCATGACTACGTAAATGTCTTATGATTTTTTTTTCCAACGCTCAACCCCTTTGGGCCCCCATTTGGGAAGGGAAAATCCGCCAGTGGAAAAAACGGGGGGGGGGGGAAATTTTTTCCCCCCGCAAACCCGGGCCCCTCCCGCTTTTTGGGGGGGCTCTGGTGAATACCAGGGTTTTACAAAGGGTTCCGGGTCTTTGGGCGGCTTACACCCCGCTTGCGCTGGGGCCAGAGGGCACTTCCGTCCTGCCTAACAGGCACTAAGACATCATCTTGAAACACTGTTGAAAGGGCCAAAAGGGTTGTGACCACCATTCTCGACAGGGTTTCCCATATAGGATCAAGGGGCTGACCAGCAGGTCCTCCCCCTTTCAGCAGTGCACTTTTTAAAGGTGGAAAACTGCCGCTCCCATAGCAAGACTGGGAAATACATTTTTTTGGGGTTTTTTTTTTTGGGGGGGGAGAGGTTGTTTAGTAATTTTTGGGGGGATGGGTGTTCGTGTTTAGGTGGGGATGGGGATTTTTGGGGTTTAAAAGGTGTTTTGGGTGTTAAAATGGGTTTGAGAGGGGTGAGTGGATGTGTGGGGGGGTGGAGGTGGATTGTGGTTTTTGTGTTTTAAAACTTTACTGGTACAAAGGAGGGTTTATAGCTGGGAAGGGAGATGAGAGTGTAAGTGTATGTGTGGGTGTAGAGTAGAGTTGGGATGGGAAGGGTGGTTTAGAGTGGTGAGGTGAGACTTTTTTAAGTGGGTGGGAGAGTTGGGGGAAGGGGGGATAAGTGTGGGATGTAGGGGTAGCATGGTTTGGGGGGGAAAGGGATGGTG